>KZ508020.1:48584-69332 GCA_002844005.1 Limosa lapponica baueri | reverse complement strand
AAATTCTCTGTATTTTTTGTTGAATATTGGTAAATGGTTATCTGCAACCCAGAAGTGTTGCAGAACTCCTACTTCACATTGCAGAGAACTGGGGAGAAAAGAGAAAGAATATGATTATCAGCTCTTGGAGAAAGATGTGGAATACGTGCTACCTTGTAGAGTGAGCTTGTCGTACTAATGTTCATTACATCCGTATTTTAATATTTATCACACTGAAACAAACTCTGGCTTTGCACAAGTTACCCTGCATAGCAGTAGCACTTCTGAGTCTGATTCATCGACAGGGATTTTGTCGTGTGAGGCATTGTGCAAACACAAAGCGTTTACTCTTAAGGATCTTGCGATCTATTTATAACAATAGGTAAGATGTGACTAACCTTTGATTCTTTAGCTGCATATGGCTCTCAAGCTGTTCGAGTGCTGCACCAGTGCTAGGGCTTCTGAAGGTCGCGGTGGGATGCAGCTGCATTTGGGGCTGCCCTACGTGATAGAGCACTGGGGCCGCCCGGGAGTCGTCGTCCTCGTGAGTGTGTGAACTGCCCTGGGAGCCTCTGTGACAGCCCCGAGGCGTTCCGATGGATCCTGTGCTTGCTGACTCTGTGACAGATTCTGTACGTGGCTCATGGCATTACAAACATTGACCACCCCTACCACGCGCAGATGCAGAGGAACTCTTTCCCTGCGAGACCGTGCTGATATTTTGTGCTCATTTCGTGAACTTTAATGGAGATGGAAAGTCTAAGATGTCTTTTTCATTTTTGGTATTGTAACTCTTTGATTGAACTTGAGAAATTACTAAAAGCAGCATCTCCAAAATTGTATGTTTAAAGGAATGAGGAAATAACACTTTCCTGCTAAAATCAGCCTTTCTGGACAAAGGAGGTGTCCTTGGAAATCGGAGCACTGCAGTTATTTACAATATGAACAAGTTCTGCATATTTTCTGGAGGCAGCTGGTGCGAGCCTGCTCTCAGTAAACGTGCACACAGCATCTTCTCTGGTAACCTACAGCCACAGTGAAGCAGATGATCTCCAGCATATTTCCACTTGCATTGGGGTGGAATTCCAAGGAATCATTTTGCAAAGTGTTACATATGTTATAAAAATGCTGAGCCTTTTTTTCTTCTTTCCCCTCACTTTTCCATTCTTTTCTAGCCTTACCTTTTTCGGATGCATTGTTTTGTCTCTTCTTGCCATGAAGTGGATTTGGCTGGAGCGGCTGCGTGCTGCCGCTTTGGAGCGCAGTGGGTGTCGGTGTGTAAAGTACTGAAGTAACACGGTAGGGTAGGAGGTTACCCAAGAGGGGAGAAAAGGGAGGCAACTAAGTCCGAAGGGGTGAATAAAGCACTGTGGAATGCACGACAAAATGGAAGAGACAACACAAGAAGCGATAATCAGAAAGTGAGAGTTAGCTAACGCATGAGTGCCTTTTTTTAGATAGGGAAGGCACGTGTTCACCTATAATTTTGTAAGCGTCGTGCCGTTGAATGGGTATGGTATCTGGTAAGCTCTTTTGCAGAGGAGATGTAGAAACTCTGTGTTCTCTCTGCACCTGCCTGTGCTCGTTAGCAGGATGGGTGATTGACCTGGGGTGCTGTCTGTGGGGATGCCCTGTGTGCAAGGGGGAGCTCGGGCAGTAGCTGGGGGTGAGCATCCCCACCTTATTTTGCTGTGGCTGTTGTTACTAGGAGTTTCCCCTGCTTTATAATTTGTAATGAAGTTTCGAGCTGTTCAGAGGCTTTAGTGATTAACTTCCATGGATGTTTGTGACAACACCCTTATTTCGCTTCCCCAGTCTTGCTGGTAGAGTTGTAAAGCGTGCGGCAGGCTGAAGAATCAATTTGTTCTTGGAAATGTCCTTCCTAGTACGTTGGGTAATGGTTGCTGTGATCAGCCCTGCTTCCCCCAGTGAAAAAAATCTAGTGATCAAAGCAGGATACTGTGCTGCACTGCTCACCTACTTCCTAGAGTGTATTGCTGAGCCAGGCTATCTACTCTGTATGAAGAGCATGGATTTATTGCAGTTTCTATTCTATTTAACCCAAGCTCATATTCCCTTTGAATTGTCTTATAAATGGCTTCTGAAGTGGTAGATGTTATTCTATAGTTTGATATTTTTTTCTTTTTAATTTTTATTTTTAAATGAGATTGTCCTGGTTTTATACTTCCATTTGTCTTGATTTTTCCTGCTGAGTATTTTAATTTGAATATGTGTCTGTAAAACTAGTAAGATGATAAATGAATAATAACACAAATGATATGTATCGGAGTTATTTCTTAGGATGGAGACATAATAACACTGACATTCTTTAAAAAGTCCTGCAGGTATTTTGATCGTCTCTGTAGATGTGGAAGGAAGAATTCATTAGCACAGCTGGAGTCTTGTGGATGCCCTTAATTTGTTACTGTTCAGAGAAGTGTGGTTGTTATGCAGCTGTTTCTGAGAATTAAATCTGCTATAGTAGCTTAGACTTGCTTCCCAATATTTTTGTTGTACTGTGACTCATTTATCATAACGATAATTTCATTTATTAATGGTATGTGAACACAGCACTGACCTTATACAGTAGAGCCAGTTTTGGCCAGTTTGTTTTACCTAAGGTAGTTTAAATGATAAAAAAATATTTGTTACATTTAACCAATTAACACATTTTACAGTTAATGAAAGTACTTCACATCTTTCTTTAGTATTTTTTTTGTTGAATACATAGAAAACAATGCAGAAAAATACATATTAATGGTTTGAACTTATATAGCTAATAGTTTGAAATACAGGAAAAAAACTTTTTTTTGTAAAAAAATAAGATATGTATAATATTTGAATTGAAACAACTTTTGAAATACTGTTGGAAAGAGAAAAAACTGCAGGCTTTTGTAGCTAACAGTTTGAAATACAGGAAAAAAACTTTTTTTTGTAAAAAAATAAGATATGTATAATATTTGAATTGGAACAACTTTTGAAATACTGTTGGAAAGAGAAAAAACTGCAGGCTTTTGATTCAAGACTACAGCTCCTCTGGGAAAGAGGAGTATATTTTCGGCATTGTTTATTATGTCATCTTGTTTTTTATTTAAAAACAAATCCAAAGTTTTATGTAAGAACTATTCTAAATGTCAAAGCAAATTATTAAGTCACAAGTATAATACTAGGTGAAGGTTATGCAGCCTTAAGATTAACCTAAGGATGTTAACCATAAATGAACAAGTAATTTAATTTGCTAAATTCTAAATTGTGATTGACCTTGATTTGTGCTTCTGAATTGATTCAGACTGTTTGATTTATATTTCTGAATAAACTCATCATTCCAGTTTAAATCTGCCAAGGATATTAACTCCACAATAGTCATTATACTAGCGACTGGGTTTACATTTAATTTTAATTAGAAATGTGTTTTTGAGTGAGTATGGGCTTTTTTAGGTTATTTTTATTTCTTCTCAGAATGGCATTATGAATTGGGGCAGATGGAGCTGTACTGAAATACTCTTTGGCATTTATTAGAGTAATACTTGGTTGATTACTTCAATACCATCATACTTGGTGTATGGTTGTGACTTGTCAGGTCTCTTGCTTCTTAAGAAAATGCCGAGAGATATGTAGGCCATTGTGCAGTTTCTCTTTAAATTATATAATATCAGATCCTTTTTGCGTGGTTGTATAGGATGCTAGCGGAATATATTCAGTCTCGATATTAGAGTGCACGAGCAGTTGTCTTCCAGTCCTCTGAAGCCCCAAGCAGGATGAGGGTCCAATTGTTCATCCTTCAGCTGGCCCAGGGATCCAGGGAAGCAGGGGGGGGACTGAGAATGACCACTGTCTGATCTTGAGGGACCTCTGGGAGCTCCCTTGTATGTCTTAATTCCTGAACTGATTTCTGTAGGCATCCACACGATGATCAATGCTTTATTAAAGCAATTTGATGGGATGACTCAGGGAAAAGAATAATGTTCATATAAGTATAAGCTTCTTTAGGTAAATGCTAATCTAATTTTTTTTTCCGAAAATCAAGGTTTATTGTTATAGATCAGATACCTTAACATTTTGTTAGGCGTTAAATATTTATGTAGTAAATAATTGTTTCTGTCCAAAAGAATTTTATGTGAGTGAATCTAAACTGGTTTTGAGTCTAAGTGCATCTATCTTTCATGCCAGAAACTCTTCACTGATTTATTTCTAGAATAGAGGTTAGGGTTATATTGCTCAATCTATTTTCCTGTTATTGATAGATCTTATTTGTTTGACCTTTCTCCACTGCTGTGCTGGAAGAGAGGCAGGCTGGCTATATAAGAGGAAGCAAAGGCTGCAACAATTTCTGTTGCAGGCTCTCAGCCTTGTGCTTAAAAATAGCAAATAACAGGAGTGTCAGTATGAATGGCTTTTCAAATATATCACTAGAATGTATATTCTGAGAATTCTAGTAGCGTATCTGTTTTAGTATTTTTATTAGGTGGTTGGTGTTTGGGGGTTTTTTTTGGCTTTTGCCAAGTTTTGTGCCTTACCAGAACTGTTTCCCCTTGGAAACTAGAATTTATGAGTGACTAATTCTAAAGGTCTTTAAAATTTGGTTTTTATTATTAAAAAAAAGTGTTGTTTTTGTTTGCAAAAGCTGCTTGGAATTTTCTGTCATGAAATACATCTCTAAATGTGGGCACTACTGGCAAGTCTGCAAAGATACAGTAATTTCAAGGAAATAAGAGTGATCCTATAATGCAGGTACAGTCAGCCTCAGCATGCAGTCTTTGGTGGGGCAGAAATCTTTCTTGCTGCTTTTTCCATTGGAAAAAATGGAAATGTTTCCCGTGACCTTCAGGCACTTACCTTCTGTTACTGTCTCAGAAACAGGATCCCTTGGTCCGTGCCCGGCAATGTTGCAGGAGCCCTTCTGGCTAAGGATTAGTATTCCCCACACACTTAAAACTTGTTTGGGCACTGAAATGAACAGAAGAATATTTTTTTCCTGAAATATGGGAATTGATCTACATGAAGAATCAGAGTATCTTCATAACGTATGCACAAAGACAATAGCCACAGTTAAAATTAAGGTCTTCAGGTTTTCAAGAGTTTTTAAGCAACGAGCCTTTCACTAAGTGGGATTCTCTTTAAGTGCCCATTTGTTGGTATTCTCGCCAAGCAGCGTGCCAGTCAGACAGACCAACTTGGTATGGAGGTACTTCTGGAGTTTTCCAGAGGAACAGGTAGAGATTTATTTGTAAATGATGCAGACAATATCTGGGAATGTTACAGACACACTGTTTTGTTTTGATAAACCTGAAGATGCACTTAGTCGAACATTAAAGGAGAAGCTGAGAGGCAAGCTGGGCAAGATCCTGAAACGCATTGGCCTCATTAGAAGGTCTTTGAATTAATTTTTTTTTCTTAAATTATGATAGAAGAAATATTAAGTATTCCATAACCGTGACTTAGATACTCCCGTTGCTACCAGAACACTCTGAAAGTGGGTATTTCACAGCACTGGCTGTATTTCTTTCTTTATGCTTGGAAGAAGGTCTTTTTAGTTACACAGAGAGATGAGAAGATAATGCGAGTTCCTAAACAGCTGCAGAATACCTCTTTTTAAACTCAGCCATGCTCAAGGTTGTCTGCCACTATCCAGATGCTGTTGTGCATATCTGTCTATATAAATTACATAAAAATATACGTAGATGTGTATTTTATATATATATATATATACATGCATGCATGTTGCATTTAATATACAAAATTTTACTGGTTAAGGCCACTTTTTGTCAGCGTGTTCTCTACGTAAATTTTAGAGTTTTATTGACTAAACTCTGCCTGTCAAATTATACCGCCTCTGCCAGTAGCCAGCATCTCCAAGAGCAGGGCCTGACCCCAAACAGACAGTCCTTCAACAACAGTTGCAAAATGTCATCGTCGCCCTGTCAAGGTCTGATTTTACCAACTTTTTTTCTTTGCTCTCTAGAAGTCCTGGTGGGCGCTCAGGGTTGTGTCATTTATCACTCGAGTAAAATACTGCTTTTTTAAACATTCTTCACCATTCCAAATAATTCTCCATCTAGGCTTTTCCCCATCTTTGTCATGGGAACGGCTGAGGAGTGTGCCCAGGCAGGCAACAAAGGAATTTGCCTTTAGCAGATGGTTTATTTTAAGAGGATGCACCAGTATTAAATGTAGAAGAATTGACAGGGTAGTCTCAGTGATCAAAAAAGATTTTGAAATATAGGCTGTAGCATAAGGTTTTGCTGCAGCCACTGGAAAAATATTAAAAAGAAAGAAAATGTTGCTAAAATAATGGAAATATTCTATGTGCTGAAAGTTGAAAATGAAGAACATTCCACCCAAGAGCTAAGCCTTCAACCTAAATGCAGAATAAAATAAGAAAGATTGATCGTAAGCACCTTGGAATTCAGACAGCATGAATTTGCAAAAATGTGGTAGCAAACTTCTAGGAGAATGTTGGCATTTTTCAGCCCATAGAAATCTTTTAATTTTGAAGTCTGGGGCTGTGAATGTAAAACAAATTGTTTATAAGCTGTGCTTAGACCGCAGAAGGAGTTAGAGTGCATTAATGGAATAGGGCAGTTAGCGTGGGCTGGCTCATCGTTCTTGCAGCAGCAAAGACACTTTTAGTTTGCAGAGATTCTGGTTTCTTTTGGCACAGATGTCCTTTTTGTCCTCTGGCACAGTTTTCCTTGATTTTTCAAAGAAATATTGGATGTTTGTTGCCCGTCTATATCTAAGAAGAGCAGCTTGCTTCTCCCACTGGTATAATACGCCTTTGCTTATTGCTCTGCAGTATTCCGTGAGGGAGCATACAGGACTGGATAACCTCTACAGAGCAGCTGCCTTTGGATATTTGGCACTGTTATTAGCAATATACTATTGGGATCACAGGCTCCTGTAATAAATTTAGCAATCTTGGCTGCACTATCCTTATACTTATCTAGCACCCCTCAGAGCTAGAGAATTTGAAAAGTACATATCCTATTCTCACTGTGGTGAATGCCACTGCATGAATAGGAAGCAAATAATAAGTGTTTGTATTTTTATAAAGATTTGACATTTAACTTTCAATATCTACTGACTTCCTCCAGCTGTACACTGTGTTGCCTTTCATTGCCCTTGAGGACAGCCCAGGGGAAGGGGGCTGAAAGGTTGTTAATGACAAAGAAAGGGAAAAATCAGCAAGGAGAAGATATGTTCTTGGAGCTGCCCAAATGTTCAGAAAGCAGAGAGTGGTTTCTGAACCTGCTCTGAAGGTAAGTTAGGAATAGGCAATACTCAAGTCTGAGCAATATGCTTTTCAGTGAGGTTTCCTGCAGGTCTTCAGGTAAAGGGAAAATAAAGTCACATACTCCAGTGTAACATGGAGAACATACAACATGACGTAACTACAAACACAGTTAATTTTCTCCCCCTTTTAGGAAGCTGGTGTGTCTTATTATTTGACATGACTGATGAATGTACACCAAGATGATTGTGAATTCACATACATCAACGTTCGATGCTACCTGAGGTGCCCAGGCAGTGCTTCAGATGCACTTTTTAGGTGTATTTTTTACATGCGGACAGTAAAACACTACTTTGTGAAATCATGATTCGTTTACTCTAAGAAGATAGGAGTGTGAGCTCCCAAGTGAACAATCCCTGAACAGCTGTGTGAAAGCTTTTCACAATTTATAACTTGATACGCAGTCTATATTCTTTTATTCTTAAATGTTATCCCTGCGAAATTTGGCTGGCCAAATTAACCAAGTTCAGCTTACTTGGTTATCTGCCAGTGTTTGCATAACCAGAGAAATATATGGCTTTTTCTTTCTTCATCTAGAAGGCGGTGTAGGGGTGGCCTAAATCCAACCCTTTCATATTGTACCACCTTACTAAAAGATCTTTCCAGTAATGGCATGCAGTATTTCCTCTACCTTCCCTGGCAACAGTTTTGGGTTGTATAACAAAGTAGCTTTGGATACCTGGATGATTACTACCAAATCAAGTACTCGCAAAGCACTAGCAATCCAGGGATGCAAGTATCCAGAGCTGACCTGCCTTCATTTCTCCACTACATAGCAATTCTTCTCTGTGTTGACAGGCAAAATAGAATGAGTTTAGACGTGTGCCCAAAAATGTGATGCATTAATCCAAAAATTTTGCAGCCAGCACTTTAATAATGCAAATATGAGATTACAGTCCCTTTTGAAGTATTTGTTTCATGGATTCAGATCTGCTGCTGTGCATACTGTGAGGGAATCTTGGGGCTTTAAAGTGGGTGCACGAAGAAATACGATTTGGGATGGAAAACAGATGATTTTTTAGAATGAGTGCAAAACCAGGAAGATAATGGATGAGTCAGGAGGATTTGTTGGACTTGATCCCAAGTACCTAAAATTCCCTGAAGGGAGCTTTATTTTTTCTTCTACCACTGCAAACTTTTCCGTTTCAGACAGTTCACAGAATGGTGCCTTCACTCTGTGGAGTGCTCCCAGAAGTAGTAACGCACAATGTGCAGTTATACATCTTCTGCTGATATATGCTGTCTTGTGAAGATAGACCAGTATGGGCAGCAATTGCCAGTATAAGTTACCAGCAAAGCATTATAAGTAGCTCCCTGCCAGCAGAAATCTTAAAAACTTTCTGATTCTGCTGATAATCTGGGCTTTTCAGTATGGAGATTGTGTTCTTTGCAGACCATACCTTTAAAAATTATCTTCGATCAATTGATGGAACTAACACGATCTGCAGGTTTGGGATGAGGCATTAGGTGTCCTTCAATAGATCATACTTTGACTTCCAAAAAGACCAGCTGAAGACCCGAGTTATATTTTGTACCTTAATGACTTTCCTTACTCTCAGGGCTTACAGTGGCTTTTACATTAATGTTTATGCAGCTTGCTTCCTCTTTCTTGAATTCATCTTCAGCTTTTGTGGTTCTTATTATTTATATTACAGTAGTACTTAGAGCACCCTGTTAGCATCAGAGTCCTGCTGTACCAGATGTTTACAAAAATAGAAGAAGATTCAGTTCTCTAAGCATCAAATATGTTAAAATGTGTTAAAAAACACTACTGCAGATACATCAATTAAAATCAATAAAGTACATTATTATTACCATAGTGATACTTGGAGTTCCCCTAATTTTATCTGAAGCAAAGCGCTGCATGTAATTCTTTTAAGTGTTTGGTCTTCCACCACTTCACTTTCATGCAAACATCCTAAAATACTAAATATTCAGCAAATTGAGCTGGATTTGTCCCGAAGTCACTTTTTGTGAGGGCCTGTAGTTACTCTGGTTTTAAAGCATGGACACCCATGCTGCCTCTTCTGTGCCTCCTCTAATTAAAACTGGAAGTGGATGCTCAGTTTCCCATCAGTGGGGAAAGCCATGTATAGGGATACTAGAATGGAGCTCACTGAAATGAGGGATTGTTGACAGACTGGAACGAGAAGGAGAAACGTGGGATTGAACAAAACTATCATGTTGCAGGGAACACATGGGAGGAAACTCAACCAGTTTATTTTCACCCAAAGGACATAGTATGGGATGTGGGGTTAAAGGCTGTATGTTCTTAGTAGAAGTATCGTTGAGGAAATGCCTTGAGTGAAACGAAGCACATTTGAGAGGAAGAGAACCGAGAGTAATAGCTCTTTTAAAAATATTTGCTTTTGAAAAAAAGAGAAAAATCCTGAGAATATTAGTTGTCATCATTTTGTTTATTGTTCATAATGTGATATTAGAGGAGAGAGCATTCTATTTTAAGATTATTGCAGGAATCCTAAGTCTCAGAGAAACACTGTGTCCACTTGTAATGCTGCAGAGAAAGCAAACAAATTACAGCAGAACATCTGAGAATAGAAGTGGCCACCTCTTTAATGTCAACATGACCAAGAGAAGAATGAGACCCATTAATTAATAGTCTTTATGCCACCTGACTAATGAATGAGCCTGATCTTGGTGGTGCTTTAGGATGGGACCTAACTAAAGATGATAATTGTGTCTAAACATTACCTGTGGAGGTGCTTAACCTTAATAAGAGTTGTCATCTTAGCAACTGTTGTTATTAGATATACTTTTACTCTGGGAGGAGGATGTCACAGGATTCATTCTTGTACTAGAAAAGATTCTGAGGCCTTTTTGATTGAAGAGGTGCTAAGGAATACAGAGAAAAATACCAGCTGGTAGGCAGTAATTACCTTGCTGCTTGCAAGTAGAAGCCTGAAGAAGTACAAAAATTCCAGAGCCTATAGTCTAGTCAAGATTTCCCTGTGTGCGCCACCTTTCCTGCAGATGAATTAGATTATTTCCAATGGTACTGAGAAGGACAAACAATCTTTGCCTTGTAGCACATATAAAAATGGTTAAATGAATGCAGGGATGTGTACCTAGTTGAAGGGGCTTTTAATCAAAAGGAACAGAATCTAAAAAATAACAAAATCTTCCTCTTAGTTAACACAATGCATTTTCGTAGTCATTTTGGAGAAACACCAGTAGGGTGCATAGTTGGGCTGCACAGTGGTGTGGTGTTGCCATTTACTGTAGTTTTAGTCCAACCGTTTTGATGTATGTTGTGTGGGGTTTGTTTTTTTAAGTTGTTCTTCCCGGGGAAGATTTTCATTGATCCTGTCCCTCCTAACTGCAGAAAAAGCTTTACAGCTTGGTTTTAGTATATACCAAAAGCTCAGAAGAGAAAGGAGAAAGAAATTGTCAGACCTGGAAAAATGTGAAAGAAGCCCAAGCCCCCAAACCCTATGCCTCTTAAGTCACTTATGACTCACAGTTTTGACTGACTGAATTTGGCAGCACTTGTGGTATTTTCGGTATATTTGTGGAAGCCCACAATAGTGGTGTTTGTCATCCTTTGTATTCAATAATTCAACACAGATTTTAGTCGTTTAAACCATTGGTGTCCTTTTGAGATCTTTTCAGGAGTGAGAGTTAGCTTTGAATTACTTGAAAAGTATTATTAAATAGATTATGTAAAGAAAGCGTGATCTCCTTTGGAGGTTTTCTATCCTTTAATCAGGGGCAGAACGCCTGGGAGCAGGGCCAGAAGAAAGGAGTTGGCAGGAACTGCGCATCCTATAGAAGAGGGAAGGGAATTTGGAGTTGAACCCTGAGCAGAGAAAGGGATGGAGGAGAACAAGCCAAAAGCAGGGTGTGCAGCTTTGAGGAGAAGGGGCAGAAGCAGTTGGAAGTAAGGCGTGCTGACAGCAGCCGCTTGACCAAGCCAGGCTGTACCCTCTCTTTCACAGCTGGAGTCAGCCTGCGTGTGGTCTCCAAGCTGCAGACTCCTGCCCTTGTCCTGTCCTTAGGGACTGCTCTGCAGAGCACTGTCCCCACATCATCGTCTTGCTTCTGCCCCCTCGATGGCAGGTCCTTTTGGACAGGTTGGTGGGCACACAGCCCTACGGCTGTCAGAGCCTTCACACTGCTCCAGGCCCTTTGCCTAACGTAAGGGGGCTGGGAGAAATTGAGGATTTCAGCCTTGTTTTGAGTGAAGAAGAATCATCTAAACTAGCTGCTGGGACGAGTCAGCAGAAATGACTAAATATGTGCAAGATTTTAAGTGTTTGGTATGAGGGTGAATTAACTGCAAAGCTTGGCAGAGTCCAAGCACCTGAACCCCAGTAAATAGTGTTTTTATTACATTAGAGTAAATTGCAGAAATTAAAGGTTTGACAAAGATTTTTAGAAAAATTATTCTGACACTCAAAGGCTAGACAACCATCTAAGCCTGCCTTCTACTCTTTGATTAAGCTAATTAAAATGCATTTGAATATAAGGTAAATCTTTAAAGAAGATATTGAAGTATTATACAGTAATATTGTTTTGTGTCAAAGATGCTTTGTGAAATCAGATTATGTCAAATAAAAACCTCCCAACCATTATTTTTTAGAACATCACAGCTCAGATGGTTTAGCTAGTTGCAGATCTAAAGAGCAGTGTTGGAAGGATATCAAAGATAAGGTGTTATTAAACTCCTATAGACCACTTCTCAGAGTTGTGTTTTTCCAAAAACCAGACACTGAAATTTAGTTAGAGGTAAAGCTGTTTGATTATTGGCAGAACAGTACCAGAAGTAATGCAGCTGCAGTCATTTCAAGTGCAGAAGGTGATCTGTCCTGGGCCAGTCTCTTGATATGAAAGAAAAGACTTTAAATACAATGCTCAATTTTCTTCTTTTTGAAATATTTTTTTACAATTAATCAAACGAACTTGCAAAGCAAGTAAATAATACTATGTTTTAATTAAGCCCTCTTGACTTTGGTTTTTGATCTTTTTGGATGTTTGAGTATTTTTTCTTCAAAAGGCATGTAAGAAAATCCTGTAGCTGCTTTTGGAGAGCCATCCCAAGCTTACTGTCCTTTTAAGAACCACCAATATCGCAGTCCATGAGGGATCACATCAAGTAGGTTACAGAGTGTCTCGCAGCCGTTGTTGCTTTCACAGCCTCCCTCTGAAGGCAGTTGAGACATGCCCTGTGATACTGCAGTAGTGGAGCATAGTGATTTATACAGTAGGCTACACTTTCTTGTGTCTTTGGTTTTTAACCATTCTACATTTCCAGACTAATCTTGTTACACTTTCAGTGACAAGAGAAACTTCAGAACTTCTGACAATTTCTTCACTGTGCAGCTTTGACAACTGGAATTAAGCATCTAAATTAGGCTAACTCTCTTTTCATAGTTGTGTCTAGGCTAAATTTAAGTGTGATGTAAATGGTATTGCTATGTTAGTTTGAATGCAAGGAAGAAACGAATTTTTAAGCAGGAAAAGCAGCTAGAAGAATTGATGAGACAACTGTACCTGTAACCTGTAATCACCTCTGTAAGACAGGTTAACATTAAATAAGGTATACAGAGCTCACAAATACAGCTAAATGATGATGCCTATTAAAAAGTTTTTTACCACAAATGAATGCCTATGTGTATGGTAGGAAATTTATTGTATCACAAATAATCTCCTCCCAGCAAAGAAGTAGGATTTGAGAAGTGAATAGAATATGTTAGTCTATAGTCAAGTGTTTTTATGAAAAGAGTAGGAATATTTTCATGGGGAAGCCTACTGGAGTTTTCTTAGTAAGGGTCACTTGCTTTTCTTCTCTTGTAGTGCTGCATTTTCTCCCATTCTCCAAATCTTTTGCTAATTAGCCTCCTACCTGCTTTTTCCCAATGCCAATTCTCACTGTCTCACACCATGTTCAGTGCTTGAGTCCCCTTCCTTCTGTCTTGTGCTGGCTGGAATCCATCTCTCTGCATGCTAAACATGTTAATTAATTTTCTCATACACTGGACTGATACATAAATTTGTTTTATCTAATCACACATATTGGTCATGTAGTTTCTTACAGAATACATGTACTTTCATACATGGTCTGTAATAACACCGGAAAATTAACTTGAGGCCATATCTCCAAATATGTACTTCTCCATCATCCCTAGAAACTGAAAGTGCCAGTCAACCAGAAATGCATCATGAAGCAGTCCATCTCTGGTTGCATCTCTGCTTTCCCTGTCCATTTTCAATGCAGTCACGCTTTTCTCTTTGGAAACGGAGGAATGTGCAGGGAAGGGAAAGCTATGAGGGTAGGGAGCAATGTGATAATATTGTAAGTTAGAACTGCTCTGCTGCCAAGTACATGGCGGGACAGAACAGTGGAAAGTATTTGTACAGAATATTACATTGCATTGTCTATGTAAGGGATCATTAGCAAATGACTGCTTTGTCCCTACCAAAAGTACAATCTGCTAACTCTAAATACTCTATTTACATAGTCTTAATATCAATGAGGGTAGGAAATGGTAACAAAGATACTGATTACACTTGCACAACTTCCTGTCTGTGAGAATGACTAGAACCAGATGCTGGAGATGTGTCAACTAAGCATAGGTATAAAAAGCTTTCCCCTAAATAACTCCATGTTGCTTTTATTTCAAAAATTAGCTTAGGCCTTAAGCCAAAGTTTTAATATCCTTGTCAAAACTGTTGACAGGTTTGTGTATTCTTGAGATGCAAATATCTCATCTCTGTTGCATAAACAGAGAACAGTATAAACTGCCCTTAAAACTTCCTCTGGCAATGAGTTCCGTAGTTTAACCAAATTTAAAAAGTGTTGTTCTTTTTAAGATATTTTTTTAATTGTTTCTCAGGAGCTCCAATATTAATTTATTAAATCTTCTTTCTGGCAGTCTCAGATAAAAGTCTAATCTTTGTACCCATCATGAGAACATACCAATTTGTGCAGTTGCAGTCTTTTCTCCTTCTTCATAAAGGAGATTTTTCTATGCAATCTTGTATCTTTCCTCTGGTTCTGCAGTTCTCTTTTTAGAAGGAATGATACATAAACGTAGAATTCAGGTGAAGACCCATTATTGATTCCTTGAGAAAATAGTCATAGTGTTTTTGATGCTATTCTCAATTCAGTTCCCTGTGTATTTTAACATGGTGTTACCTTATTTTGGCACAATGATCAGATGTTTCTGCTGAGCTTTCTACAGTTAAATCAATGGTCACAAAATGTATTTGGTTTGATACAATTAATTAGAACTCTTGTATTTTTTTTTAAATTTTTTGTTGTAGTTTGCATTACCTGGTATTTTTGAGCATTAAGTTTTATTTGTCTTTGTTGCCTGTTCAGCTTGATTGTTTAGGATTTCTGAAAGTCTTCATGGCATTTTTGGTTCTGATTTGTCAGTTGTTTTATGTCGTCTGCATATATTGTTTTAATTTACTACTCATTACTGTTCCTAGGAGATTTAGTCAGAAATATGGAGCAATTCATTGCCATATCAACTGTTTATTTTTATTCTTCGCTTTATATCCAGGTTTTCACCCAATATGATAATTTGGGCCAAAATATGCATTACACATTAAGGGTGAGTATTTAGCAAGAGACCTAAAATATTCCTGTGCTCCTCGGCACAGGAAGATACTTCTATGAAAAGCAGTGATTTTACAAGTTTCTATTATCTTGGCCAGCTTTGTGTTTTTTTCATGTTTTAAAGAATTCCATTATATATTCATTCAATATGCCAAGGAGCAATATAGTGCAATATTTCTTATTTTGTTAGCACCCAGCAAGCCTGTATCCCTGTGACTGGGGGCATCCAGAACTGAAGCGAGGCATCGTGCTCAGTAAGGACCTGTCACCATCTCATTGGTTTTATTTAGGTTGCTCTACCACTTACCTCCTTGCTTCAACAGAAAGGAAACTGCAAATAATAATATAAATGCAGAGTGAAAAAAAAAATATTAATTGAATGGAAATCCTTTAGTTCCATTTTGTCAATGGCTGCTTCTAATCTTGCTTTGCTATTTTTGTCTTTTTATTGCCATGTAGTGTTCAGACCTCATTAGTGCTATCTTGCTTCACTTTTAATAGCTTTTCTTTAAATCCATTGATACTCTAAATGGGATTACTCTTTCTGATGTCCAAGAATCAGAAGGGAATCCTCAGAAGTGGAATCGTTACAATTTAAAAATCAGAGTAGTACTCCCACTAATACAAAATTTGAATCTTGGCGATCACACCTCCCTCACAGATGTGAACTGAGGCGTCTCTGCTCAAAGATCTGGCACAGAGGTTAGAGAGCAGAGAATTAAGCTGTTATGTGTCCTCCCTTTTTTGTCCTTGTCCTTTGGAACGTGCTTTCGTGGAGGTGTGTTCTTAGGCATTTGCAGAAGAGAATGCAGTAGGGTAACCAGATGGGTAACCAGATTTTCACACATTTCTGAGGGTGTACCACATCTGCAGGCAGAGCTCTGGACTTCGGGTGCAGGGCACCACCATTTGGTTTGGTGGGAGGGACGTGGTACGGCCCCAGGAAAGGTTCTCTTACCCTGGGTAGGTTCACAGAGTTGCTGGTGCTTTCAAGTAGATCTAGCTTGAAACCTCTATTTATTCTGAATATATCTGTGGTACAATCATAAAAGTAATAAGAAGATGGTCAGTTATTGTTTTAAATGGTTGGGTTACAGGAAATGCTTGACACACCCTATGTTTTTAAAGATTCATGTTTTAATTGGGCCAGTTGGCTTTGCTTTCCCCAGGTTTTTGCAATGTGACAAGCAGCAGAAAGTAGGACTGGGAAAGACCAGAGAATTTAGAAACACAAAGCTGCTGACTTGCAGTTACTGTTTACCAGCAGGAAGGGGTTTATCTCATTACTTTTCCCTTGAGGTCTAAGCCCAGCCCACACACATACCAGAATATTTAAATATGTATAGAAACTATTTTCAAACCGTTTTGAATCAAGTTTTCTTTCACCTCAGCTGGCTTCTTTGCTGTGTCTTTGCCTCTGTCAGGTTCCTGTGTTGAACTTGTAATTCTTTCATTAGTGCTTCTTTAAGGAAAACTACGAAATCTGCTGACACGAAGAATTTTGTCAGTTGTATGAGTAAATCTTCTTTAAATGTCAAATTATGTTCCAGGTACATCATTCTTAGTATCACTTCAAGGCTTAAGTACACATTGTATGCTGGAATGCATCAGAATGTCGTATAGCATGAGTCATGAAGAAAACTGCAGACTATCTTTGAAAAAAATATTTATGCTGTGTCTCTTATTCTGAACTGTAGGGCTGAGAATGTTTTAAAAAATGTTGAATTGTCTAAACCCGTAACGAAAGAAAACCAGGGACCTAGAACTAGAAGATAAGAGTCGTTTCTGTGGTAAATAGTTCAGAGGAACTTGTGAATATTCTCTGGAATTTTTTTAACCTTTGTCTTCTATCTCTGTAGAATCGAAGATTCCTGAAAACGCTGTTGATTTCACCAAATAGATGTACTCAGCTTTTGAGCCAAATCTGCCGCCTCTAGACTGAGAGTTATGCAACTGACTGGTGCAATTAATTTGACTCACTGTTTCTTATAAAGGGTGGAAGGTGCAATAATTGTTTGGAACAGAAGTGTGCTCTGGGTTAAGCGTGTATGTAGCTCACTGAAAAATGAGGTGCCATCACAGATAAATACCATCTTCTTTGGAATCTGCTGTTTCAGCAAAGTGTTTTCTTTCCTCACATTCACATTGAATTCTGTTTGATGTTGAGGAGTATAAAGATCTCTGTGATGTTTTGTAGAGAAGACAGAATGTGTAGCATCATCTGGTGATGGGAATATAATAGTTGCATAACAGCTCTTTTTACACTGATACATATTACCAGAATTGTTAACATTAAAGTTTAAATATTTAGCTTTGTTCCTCATGTTTATACAACACTCCACTGCAGGGGTACCTTCCTGGTACATTTCGAGAACTGAAAGGAAGGGCAGCTTTAAAAATAGTAGGATGGGAGCGCAGCTGGGTTGGATGGTGACCAAGCATCTCAGAAGGCCTTTAGTGACTCATGGTCACAGCTGTCTCGGCACTCTGATCCCTGAGCAGCCGCTCTCCAGGACAGCCACGCTGCTGACCCTGTGATGTATCAGAGCTGACTTCAGCTGCTTCAGAACTATATGTAGCTCAAGAGTCACACGTTGGTCCCTCTGGCGCAGATTGTTCAAGTTTGTTATGTCGTATGGTTGTTGGAGATGCTGTATGGTTTGTTATCCCACTACGTTATGGAGGTGTTACAAGGCAAGAAGCATATCCCTGTGGTAGTCCCTGTGAAAGAATACATATGAGTATGAAATATAGATACTTCACATTTTTCTGAAAATCTCTTCATGTGTCACTTTGATTCTACAACAAAACTTGTTCTCTGAAGTTCAGCTTCAGTTCTTAATAGGCATTGAGCTTTTTGGTGATGAATGACGATTGACGTGACTGACTTTTCTGCAACTTGTTTCCAAGTCATTTTTTTAAAATTGGAATTTATTTTTTGTGCTTCTGCTATGTGTAAAGTATTAGACCTTTACTGCTTGTATTTTATATCATATCACACCTTTCTTCTTTCACTGTAACAGAAAAATCAGTGTGAAAGCATGATTCTCATATTCCTTGTTTCTCCATTTAGTGCTTTGATTACATCATAGATTTTTAGCATGTACAGGAGACACAAGCACTGATTACTTTTCTGACTGAGAATGTCTTTTTGTCTACTGCCATCACAATTGCCTCATGTGCACTTTTTTAGTTGATGCTGATTCTTACTGACCTTAATCCCTCTTCTGAAGAGAAATGCCTGTCGAACCTTGTAATACTGTCAAAAAGCATGAAGTTCAGAGAATCATAGCCTAGTGATGGAAAAGTCCTGTTAGGTCATCCAGTCCATCTCTTGCCAGCACAAGATTCTCCACAGGGATATACTCTGTAATGCTCTGCATCCTCGAGAAGCGTATGTAGTTCTTCAGCTGGAAACCCAGAGGTTGATCCATTTTATGTATAGATGTCCCATTACAACATTTCTCCTCTGTATTTGCTCAAACTTTGACTTGGAGACCATTCGGGTATTAACTGATTGTTGATCCAGGGCATCTGCACGTGGCTGTGGTGTATCATATCCAAAAGGCAGGAATGAAAACTGGCAAAATAACAAAATATTACCAATGTCTGAAGGACATATGACTGAGCAGACTAGCATCCTGTTTCTGCACTGGCAGGCAGTTCTTGCCAAGAAGCTGAGTATCAGTGACTGGGTTTATTAGTTTAACAGTATGGCAGCTGCCTTCTCAAGTATCTTAACATAATACTGGGTAAAATGTTGAGCTTAGCAAAGCTGCATATTTCTTTCAGGTTACCTGACCTATAGCGTAGTATGTAAAGCTGCATATCTTGCAATAGAGAATCTTAAGTAAACGATTACGGATTGATAGAATCATAGAATTGTCTAGGTTGGAAGAGACCCTTGGGATCATCGAGGCCAACCATCTACCCTACTCTACAAAGTTCTCCCCTATACCGAATCCCCCAACACCACATCTAAACGGCTCTTAAACACATCCAGGGATGGTGACTCAACCACCTCCCTGGGTAGCCTATTCCAATGCCCAACCACTCTTTCTGTGAAAAATTCTTTCCTAATGTTCAGTCTAAGCCTACCCTGTTGGAGCTTGAAGCCATTCCCTCTCGTTCTGTCATTAATTACCTGTGAGAAGAGACCAGCACCAACTTCTCTACAGTGTCCTTTCAAGTAGTTGTAGAGAGTGATGAGGTCTCCCCTCAGCCTCCTCTTCCTCATACTAAACAGTCCCAGCGATATTACTGAAAAGCTATCTTGCTGACAGTAGCCTCAAGTGCGCTCTACATACACATCTCAGAGACTGCCTATTTACAATAAATGTAATATATAGCTACTAGAAGTTGAGAGAGTCTCAGGAGGAATCCTGGTTCATTTACATGGTCCTGGGGTGTAAGGCTTCTCATCAGCTACAGACCTTGTTGAGCAGAGGCTGGGTTTCAGAGCTTTTAATTTTGGAGGCTTTTATATGTATATTTGTAATGGTCTTCTTTGAACTAATAAAGCGTTTCTCAAGGAACAGCCCATAACTGATACAGGGTTTGGAGTTCGGTGTGTTCTTCAGGGCTGTAAGGAGCAGACCATCAGACCTCTCTGGCAGATTTGTGATCTGTACAGCCAGTCGGTACATGTTTAGTTTGTAAACTGTATGTTGTGACTGTATACTCGCCAGTCATGTTGCAAGCTGTAGAGACAGTGGCTGCCTTGAATTATTATGCATATCATGTATGCAGCCCTCTCGTGAATTTTGGGGTGCATTGTGCTATGTGAAGTTCCAGTTCTAGGATTATATCGATATGACAGATACGTACAAAAGCCTTAATACAATTGATACTTGAAGTTGAAATTGAAATATAAAATTCCGTACGGGGAAGAGTATCATGACATGCAGAGCTAAGAGCAGAATGGAGACAAGGAGATGGTCTTGCAAATGTAAACTGCTGTATCATAAAAAGTATGGAAAAATATGTTGATGCTGGAATCTGGGTTTTCTTAAAATACTAACTTCATCTGTGTCATTCTCATCAGTATGCTTCAGTTGGAGCCATCATCAAAAAGAAAAATTTTCTTTTTTCTCCCAGATAAGATTTGAATTTACTCTCGATGTGAAAAATGGTGGATAGGGTTTTGAAAACTCAAGTCCTTAGTTTATTGTGTACTCTTAAAACTTTGAGAGCAAAGTAGTTATTTGAAACAAAAATGTCATGTAGTTTTTGAAGTTAATGGAAGGTAAAACTTTTGACATTCCTTAAATTTTAATCCCTCTAGTGCATGTGATTTCATGTGATCTCTCACCCTCTGAGAAACTGCTTCATTATCTTGCATAACAGTTTGGCAGATCTCCATCTTTGCTCTGCTGAATAAAGGAATAGTGTTTCTACAGAAACAAGTTTGAGAATTTGCAAGATGGAGAAGGAGCTCCAGGTTTAAAATCCACTTCTTAAGTAACTAGTTGTTAGAAGCCAGGCTTTTTTTACTGTAGTCATGTTGCTATTTAATGTTATAATGGAGTTATTTTTTTAGGAGCTGAATTTTACAAAAAAATCTTGCGAAATATTTAGAAGCTGTTATCATTCAGAAAATAACAAGCTGGTACTGTTTTTCCTTGGTCTTTAGAATCAACACTTTTAATTGTATTTTGTAGTTTTCAATGGGTAATTTCATTCTGGTCTGTTTTCTAACTTGTGCCAGTATAAACAGGATCAGAAGCAGATACTGGGCATCACGACAGTTCGGTTCTGTTGTAGAGTTACAGGTTTCTTTTTTACCCAAAGAGCGACCCTGTTCATATTTTATTACCTAACCTCTGTTTCTACCGGAGGGGGGGGTCCTGCACACAATTAGATTTAGGACATGGTGGTTTTGGGGGAAAAAAAA
>KZ508020.1:27291-48467 GCA_002844005.1 Limosa lapponica baueri | reverse complement strand
GAATTCTGTGGTTTCCCTTTGCAGGGGAGGAGGGCTGCAGGAGCTGGCTCTGCGTGTCTCTGCTACACATGTGGTCTGAGCTCAGTGTCCAGGGTGACGAGGACCCACACGGACCCACTGCCCGCAGAGCACACGCAGGAGGTTGCACTGGGCTGGTGTGGGACTGACAACGTGAGTTGAAAAAATTCTGTGCAAGGGTCTGAAGCTTCCCATGGCATTGGAAATTTAGAAAGACCCTGTAAAAACTCACAAGGAAAGACACAGTTTCTATTCAGTTGCTGTTGGGATATGCAGAAAGTGCTCTCTGCTTTGCCTACTTCCCCTTTATTTCTTCTGCAGTGACAGATTTAGCCAAATACAGTTCAGAAGTTCAATTAATGTTCTGTTATTGAGAATTGTAATTCTTAAATGCCAGATTTTAAAGGAAGCGTGTCCAGTTAGCACAGCAACTGCAAACCTGTGCTGTGGCTCCTGTTACTGTCGGCATCTAATCCGGTAAAAAGCAGCTGCACGTTCTTCGGGTCTGGAAAAACCAAGGCACTTGGCTAAAGGTTGTTGCGGATGGATGCGTGTGTGTGTGTGCACACGTGGAAACTAGAGGTCATGTGGATTGGCTCAAAATGCCAATTTGAAAATATTTATTTTACTAGTAAACAAATCAGTAGCAATCACTAAGGGTTCGTTAGATTAATAATTTACACTCATGTAATGCCATTGATGTAGTTATTGTGGATGCACTTAAAATCATTTCAGCTGCACTTACATAGTTCTAATTTAATTTAGTGGATTAATGGATGAATCTAATTCCTCAGAGTGTTACTGAAGTTGATTTAAATGTGTCTACACTAAACTGGGTATGAAAGTAATTTAATCTAGAACACTACAGTAAAATAATTGACATGTACAGCTGTAGCTGATACTTCTGTGTACCCCGTCTTTGAAGTGGTGCAGTCTCTGTTCCAGTTACAGTACTTTGGTCATGCGCTAAGTTTGAAAAAGGAGTCCTGCTTTGGAGCTTCTTTCATTCCACAGACATCCGACTCAAAACATTATCAAGTAAATTTAAAAATTAATCAGAGACGTTCCTACTCTGATTTGCTGTGTTCTGGTGTAGAAATTCTGGCCCAGCTGTGAGTGCTGCTCTGATGACAGCAATTGTTCACTAAGGAGTCAGTCCATTCATCTGAAATAACTGTATTCGCTATTGATTCAGTAAGTTTAGCCACCTGCATAGGCTTTTTGATATCTATGAAGTAATCAACACACAGAACATTTTTCAATTATTGCTGCAGTAGCGGCTGAGTTGGAAATTTCATCTGCCTCTTGGGAATGGAAATTTAAATCTTGAGAGAAATTAGGAGATTTGTACTCCTAATTTAACACTAAATTCCTTTGTTCTGCTAGACTACCACAGTGAGTGAGTAGTTCCTACTATGAAATGGAGTCAAAAAAAAAGCTAGTGAACAAGCACAAGGAGGTAGAGAGGAGGTTTGTCTCTGCCATGGGAAATGGAGAAATCCCCTAATATGTATGAGAGCCATGTATTTCTTTGCTCCAGCGAAGAGATGAGCTTACGTACAGCACTGTTGATGGACTGGTGGTGTCCTTAGGATAGCAAGGAAATTTCTGTTAAGTAACAGTATCTAAACTTGCCAACATACAAGTGAAGTACTGGTAGTAAGACTGGTCTTTTAAACCAAGATAAATTTGCCATCGGCTAAAAATAAAGTTTGTAGATATGACAGAATGAGCCCTGGTGGAAAAACATGCCATTGGGACCCACAAAGGCTGTAAACACTTTATGATATATGCCAACTCCATTTAGATTTTCTTTTAAAAAAAAAAGAGGGGACAAGTGGATACAGCGGACTGATGTAATATTTGATTTACACTTTATGTAAAATAAGAGATTTTGTGATGGACATGTTTAAGGGCATATACTGCCCACTTAAAACAAATAGTTCTGGCTACAGTCACATTTAAAAGATAAGCCAAATTTGTCCTCTGAGAAAAAGTATGTGGCTGTAAATAGTGAAACCTAAATTTAGCTTATGCTTGTGTTACATATTAATACAACTATAGACCTACTGAATAGAAATCTTAAAAGTTTCAAAAAATTTGTGTGTTTATTTTATTTTGTGTCTGTTGAGTCCAGATGTGTTTTTTCACTACAGTATTTTTCCCCAAGGAAAATAACTAGAGAGCAAGGTGCAGATAGTTTAGACGAGTTTGGGGTGAGGCATAAAGTGTGTTAAGCTCGTCAAGAAAGTAAACATACTTTATTGTTGTTTATTTTCAGCAGTGAAATATACCTCGTGGAAAAGACTCTCTTACATTCAGGGGAGCAGTTATGCCGGTGCTTAGTGAGCTTTCCTATTTCTGTTTCTACTTTTGATCAACTTTTAATCGTTCCACTTATATTTATTTATCACAAACGTACATGGATTGAAAAATTGAAATTCTTGCCAGAAGGCAAGATGCCACCCTTAAAAGTAGCTTTGTTGGATCTGTCAGTTGATACCTGAGTAATGCATTATTTTTTTCTAGGTCGTTTGAGCATATGAGGCAAAGATCTTGCTGATGATGCGGCTGGTATCTTGTGTCCTATAGCATTTTATCAACTTAAAGATCTCCTCCTTAATTTGACTAAGGTTGAGTGAAATAGTCAGGAAGTACGAGGCTTAAGATGTGTTTATGGTATACTGAGGAAAAAGCTTTTTAAAAAAGCAAGAAGTTAATCGAAGGCTAAGAAAATGTTTTTTAAAATGAAACAGTATGGAGAAAGAGACTCTAAATTTAGATAGGTAATAAAATAATGCTCACGGCACTAACACTGAAATGTTGAGAAGTGATTAAACAGACTGAAAACCTGAAAGACCCACTTTTGAAAAAGCAGCCCTGATTGTAACTGCTTGGAGAAATGACAAGGACTAACTTAAAAGAAAGCACCGGAGAAAAAAGTGACCTTTCTCTATTGCACATTTGACTTCAGTTGAGCTGTGCAAAGTATCTCTTGAAAGCATGCTGGAAAGTTCTTCCTTGCAGCACGCCTGTATCCATCTTAAATGTACAAAACCAGTAGAAATCCCATTTAAAAACAATTATTTAGAAGGCTGTCTTTAAGTAGAACCATTATGCAAACCAAGAAATACCACAGATTCCTGGCATTCTCCTTCTGTTAGTTCTTGGTCACCCCAAGCTCCGCTCAGGAGCGAGAGGAGCGGGGCAGGGCTGTTTCGTGTTTCAATCTGTGATGTACTTGCAAGACGTCCCATATCAAGAAAGCTGCACGTAAAAAAAATTCTCCTCCAGGAATGGCTCTTAGGACGGTGAAATTGTTATTACCCGCCTGCCAAAACGAATCCTGATAAGGAAAAGTAAACAATTCCAGCGAAAGTAGAAAGGTGACTTTTTTGCTTTCCTTTTATTATTCCCAGAGGGAAGGGTGGAGTCACAGGGAATAATAGTACATGTTTCCTTTAACATTTAGAGACAAGGTGCTTCCACAGCAGAGTAAATAGCCCGGGGTTCCATTAATGTCTTGCAGTTCGTATTTCAGAAGTGGAAACTTAATTGAATTTTAAGTTATAGCGTGTCTCTTTATTGTCTTTTTGTAAGAGAATAAATAGCAGGGAGTTCAGTTACAGAAATTACTTTATAATCTTTATATTCTGATTGAAATTTTTAATTTTGTTTGAAGTTCAAAAGCAAATTATAAAAGTGATGTTGTGACTTAATTAATCACAGTGATGATCTCTAGACACCTTTGTAGAAATGAATAAGGCTTACCTGACATCTTTGAAATATAAAGGTTCTGTCCAGTTACGCAGCTGACACCTAAAACCAGCTTCCAGGATGAGCAGTTTCACGTAACAGTGGCAATTTTGTATTTTGGTTTTCATTGTAATTGGCTGTAGATAGTTTAATACCACCATGCCTATGGGCCTATGCCAGATTCCCTCTGGCTGTCAGTGAGATTCTG
The DNA here is from genome assembly GCA_002844005.1 of Limosa lapponica baueri. Lineage (NCBI taxonomy): Eukaryota > Metazoa > Chordata > Aves > Charadriiformes > Scolopacidae > Limosa > Limosa lapponica. The sequence continues at coordinate 44,485 of KZ508020.1, read as the reverse complement.
TGGGTGTTGTGGATCCAGATATTTCAATCTTTAGTGTAAAAATCAATTTCAAAGATAATGAAAATGCAAAGGACCAAATTAAAGCTCCATAAATTTCAGTAGAACTCGAGGACTCTCTTTTAAGAGTTCATTCAGTATCTGTAAGAATGACCTGCCAATATAGTCACAATTCCACAGGCAAGTGGGAAAAACGTGTTGTGCTAATAATGGTCACTTTCTTTCAGTCTGCTCAAAATGCATCTGTAAGTTAGAGGAGGTCAAGCGAAATGTTTTACTGGTGTCTCTGCTTTTTTTTTTTTTCCCCCTCATTATTTTAGTCTCTTGTGTTGAAGCCCTATTTCAGTTTGCAAACACCTCCCCAACCTTCTGTATTCACACAAAAGAATAGAGGTTTTTTGGGCTGTATTTGGTATTCCCACAATGATGGTCTAGTGTGAAGAAGTATGCTTTCCAGTCCTATATAGCAATGATAATGTATATTACTGTCGTGTAAAACATGGCAGGTTATATATGTTAGGTAAACATTCTTAACATTTATGTAAAATTATATGCCTTTCTTTCAGCATGCTTACTTTTAAATGGAAAATGTAGGAGGCAGGGCTTCTGCGCTCTTTATTTGATTTTTAGGAACCACTTTTACATTATATGGTTATTTTGGAGGAGACTTCAAAGTACCGTGTCAGAGCAGTCCTACCATGCACTGCAGCTACCTGCAAGAAAAAGAATAAAAGTAAGCTGGTGTCTGCACCATTCTTTCAAAAGCATTTTTCCTGTGATTTATCTTTCAATTGATCACCCCTCTTGTGGAATTATTTTATAGTTTTAATTGAGGGAGAATAAGAAGTAATACCACTCTGTTCATATAGTGGCTTATTTGCTGAATTGTCAAAACATTTGGAGGTTACCAGTTGGTTTGCCATGGGAGGAAAAAGCTGTGATCTAGACTGTAGCATACTTTCTGAAAGTGACTTTGTTATCTACCAGTCACACATCTTTATCTTGAATAAAAATATCTACAGATGTTGAGTATCTAATCTTCTCCTCAGCCCAAGTATGAGTAGCTCAAGAAGAACTACATCAAAATCTGTTAGATACAGAAATTGAGAAAGCAAGCTCACTTGCTCTGTGTGTGAAACCAATTTGTTGTGTCTATGGTAAAGTCTCTCTTCAGAGACTGAAAATAAGCTATACCTTAAGGAAAAACACTGCTGAAACTGAGTGGTACCAGGGCCGTTAGCAATTTCCAACTTGGTGGTGTTTACTGTTGTTTGCAGTGGTGGCATTGAGGGACCTCAGCTGGTGATAGTGCCTAATTGTGCTAAGAGCTCTAATTGTCTGGGTATGTAGTAACAGGCAGTTCCTGCCCTGAAGACTTTACACAGTTCAGTATAAAAGGTGGACAAAGCAGCGGAAGGAAACATGCAAATAGTTGTCCACCAGGGCAACAAGAGAACTAGGAATGGCATCCATCCAGGGTGCCACTAGACCCCCAGGCCAGTGGTCTGTATGCTAAATGAGAGGGCCTTAGGGGAAAAAAAAAAAAACAAAAAAAGTCGAAAAAGAAAATTTGAAGGAGTAAACCTGGTCTTTTATTTTGAGAGGGTCAACACACAAAAACAGGTCTTCCTAACTTTTTCTTTTAGGCAGTTGGAAGTAGAATTTCTCTGGCCAAATCTACACCTTAGATTTAATTCTTGATGATTTACATGTGTCCAGTGGAATATTTGTCAATATGTATTACAAAAGCACTGTCTAGAGTGGACAGTGTTTGGATTGAGCTTTTCTGGAACATTAGAGCAATCCTCCAGATGGCAGAATAACTACTTCAGTGTATATACAGTAGATGGGGATGTAGTTTTATCCCTCACTACAAAACATTCCTGTTTTTGAATTGGTATCTGATAGAGTAACTGATTTTTTTGAAAGCAATTTTGATCAGAGCCTGTGGGAATATAAGTTTAAGTAATATTTGCTTGTGTTGACTGAGTACCTTACCTTTATTCGGTTCTTAAATAACTAAAAGTCAGAATCAAACTTATTTATATGTGGAGTGGCTTAAAAGATTTCATGAGCAGTACAAAGAAGGTAGATACACTAGGAGGATGTGGGATGTTTCCAGATCACATTTCACATTCCATTTATTACTGCCCAGCGCAGCAACAGTGGTAGGAAAGCTTCAAAATTAAACAGAACTTGAAACAAATTTTGTTTTGACACTTACCTTTTACTTGGTGTGCTGTAATTACCAAAGAAAATTAACTCTCCCTTCCCTTAAGAAATCTCCCGTACTTAATGTTTCTTCAGTAAATTTGTGTGAAATCATAAATTTGATACCGAATTTGTCACGTATGCCTTCTTCATATGTTTTGACCCTTGTGCCTACCATCTATCTCAGCTTTTTCAAGACACATCTGTGGAGAATGCATAATCTCTTTATAGTTTCAGGATTTCTCATTCATTATCCAGTAATATAGACATAAATTTCAATACAGAAGGTCATTTCATGCTATTATTAAATATATTTCAAGTTTCTTCTAATGCAATTTTGCTGCTGGAGGCAGCAGGAAAAAAAAAAGAGAATTTTGTAACTCTCTGAATCCTTACAGATCATCAGCATATATGCTGCAGGTAAGTGGTAGGCCATCCCCCACAGAATGAGGGTATTGGTGCCCTTTTGGCATCTTCGTTTTGGCTTCTTCATTGGCGGAGAGGCAGCGGATAGATGGGCGCATCCCTCCACTATTGCTTCTGAGTCCTGCACGATGGTAAACGATTTCTAAAGCAGCGTTTTGATAAATAAAGCATGAAATACTCTTGAAAGATGCTCGTCCAGAGCTCTCCCTTGTTTAAGTGCAGGGTTTGCTCTGGGAGACGCGTTGACACATCTGGATGCACAATGTGTTAGCTGAAGGCAAACAGACGTGGCAGTGATGAGGGACAGCTGGGTCCTGCTGGCTCAGCACACTGGGGGCTGCCACTAAAGCGCTGACACTGCATCGTGACCGCAGTTCCCAGGTGATCACTCCATTGCCTGTGACACTAGCAATCAGCAAAAAGTTGGCTGAGAAATCATTCATGCAAACTGGGAGAGAGAGAAAGCAAAAAAGAAACCACAGCTGACTCTCTGAAGAAGAGGCAAATTGGTAAGTTTCTCCATTCCAGAAGTTTTGGCCAGTGCATTCCCTTCCTCAGAGAAAATTAGAGGTAAGTTCAGATTCAGGTGTATACATTCTGTCAATCGCTATGCCCCGGCATCAAGAAATATGAAAAAATACACAAGAAATTTTATTTAAATTCACATGATCTGTATAAATGCATAGGTCTTTTTTCATATAAGCTCTCATCCATTTTTACCTTTTGCTGATTCCAGGGGGATCAGCAAAAGGAGGAGAAGGAACACAAACTTCCAGGTGGCGCTTAGGCATTATTTATCATCTCAGTACGATGATAAATACATCATACTGAGGTTTTTGTCATTGGTAGAAAGAAATATTTGGAACACTTGAACAAATCAAGTCCTTATGTAATTTTTTTGCTTTAACATGGGTTTTATAATTTGACAAGTAAAAATTGAAATAAGTGCAGAGAAGAAGAAATGTTCATAAATATTTTTTAGGTTAATGGCATATATCATTTAGTTAGAGCACTAAAGCAATTCCAGAGGGTTTTTATTTGTTCAGAATTCTAAGCATTGAGTTAGGCCCCGGGACCTCATGCTTGTAAACAGCTTGCAAACCAACAGTAAATATGATTGAAAAGCATTAATTCCTGCATTAATTTCAAAAAGGCATGTATGGTTGCTTAAAATATCAATAAAAATGTTGCTAAAATGAGAAATCACATTCTGAGACAAACACTTTTCTTTGTTATATATCTGAGGCAAAATAGGCAAAGTGTACAAATTGAAGTTTACCCTTAACATTGTTTATGTTTAATCTAAATTAGATGCCTTGTGTGCTGAAACACTGCTTTAACAATTTAGAATGAAAAGCTGTAGAGTGCAGTTCTCTTTTGAAAAAATAAGAGTTTGCCAAGGGAAGGCTGCTAACGTGTGCTGCTTGCAACAGAGAGGTGCTACAATAGGGGGGAGAAATCACTGTAGACACGGTTTTGGCAAAATAGTTAAAAAGGTATTGTCCTTTATTACAGTGTCTTAAATTTAAAATGTAAAAGGCAGACATTTCAGTTATTGTTATATGGCTTTTAACTTGGCTTTGGTCATCACCATGAGCACAGATGACAGACGCAGAGAGGGCTGCAGGATTTTAGCAGAGGATAAAAGGCTGTCAGAAGAGGAGAGGAGTGAGTTAAACTGTGTTTAGGTAGGTTGGATATATTCAAGTTGGCAGTTCCTGATGGAATTCATCCTAGACTACTTACGGAAGTAGCTGAAGCAATCTCTGAAGCATTAGCAATTATCTTTGAAAACCCATAGAGGATGAGGGGGAGAGGTCCCAGTGGTCTGGAGATGCACATAATACAGCACATCTCTCTAAGCAGGAGAAAAAGAAGAGCTAAGAAATCATAGACAATGGAGCTTTACTGGTATCAGCAAGATACTTTACCAAATTGTTTACCAACTGGTTTATAGCATCATGAGGATAGTAAGGTGGTAAAAACAGTGACTGTACAAGTTATGTCGAGGCAAGTTCCTTTTTTTTCAATAGTTAAGTAGCCAGATAGAGCAGAGAAAGTCAAAGTGGTGTTATGTACCTGACTTCAGCAAGGCTTTGAACATAACTCCATATAACATTCTGATTAGCAATCTAATAAGGTAAAAATAGAAATCCACTGTAAAACTGTTCAAGTAACATGCTCAGTACGCTGCTGTGGATGGTTTGCTGCCAGAAAGGGTAGTGGGTTCAGAGGGGGTTCAGCAAGTGTTCATCCTCCCATCCCTGTAAGGACAGTTTCCATCCATGGCTCGTATGAGGATGCAGAGAGATGCTTATAACATCTGGATGGTAATGGCCTGAAACTGCTTCTACGTCCTTTGAGGGGCAGGTCAGTTTGGAATGATCTTGAATAATTGAAGAAATTATCTGGTATCAATAAGATATAATTCAGTAAATTCAGAAGCAGATGAATAAGAAATCAGATGCAAAACGTAAAATGAGGAATAACTGGTTGGCAGCAGTAATGCCATGGATGAATGGGCAATTGTGGAGGGCTGCAAACTGAGTATGTCAACACTGTGATGCTGTTTCAAAAAAAAGCAAACATTGTTCTGAAATACATTCATAGGATTGGCAATTTCAGATGTAATAGTGAGACCTCCTCTGAGGTCAGGAGTAATTTATTCACTTTTTTGCTCTGCCCTTAGGAAGAAAACAGATAACTTAGTGTAGAAAAGGGCAGCAAATATGGTATGTTTAGAACAATTTGCCAAATGGGGTTCTCTAAACCCAGAAAAGGGAAGAATAGAATAAACATCACTTTTCAAATAGGTAAAAAGTTGTTGAAACATAAGCAGCAACCATTGTTCCCCAGGATCACTGGCTGTAGGATCTGAGATACTAAATGCTTTGTTTGCAGCTAAAGTGAGACACAGGTCAGCTCAAAATCCATGGTTTTGTCTTAAATCCCATTCCTATCAGATTTGAGCGAAGTCATGAACTGTGGTTTGTGCTGAGGTGCACCCACGCAGGCTGTGTTTTGGAGATCTTTGAAAACAAGTCTGAAAAACACCTGTAGGAGATCTAGTTATCTTGACTCACTGGGAGAGGACTAAATCACACAGAACATTAAGGGCTGGATTTTGCTCTCCAGCCTTACCTGATTCTTGCTGTACAGTCTCGCCAGATCGTTTGCTGTGATCTGGTCAGGGATGTGTGGGCTCAGCAAAGACAGTGATGGGAGGGCAGCACCTCCAGAACAATTCTTGTGGCTCACAGCTCACTCCTAACTACTCCTTGGGAAAAAAGAATGGATCTTGGCCTGGGTGAATTGTCCTTCAGGCTGTCAATCAATCCCTGCCCGGCTGTATGATCTCTTGACATCTCTTACAGCCTCTAATTCTGTGATTCTCTGATTATTTAAATGTCAGTTTCTGTGGTCAGACTTACAGGCTAAACCGGCAAGCTCTATTTAGACTTTTCAATTTATGGTTCATTGACTGAAAGAACCGTTCTGGTCTGTTGGTTTACTGTGGATGATAAACACATAGCTAGTCAGTACTTGGTAGGGAAAAAGAATATTTCTTTAGCATTCAGATTAATATAATTTTTCATCTGTGTGTTCATATTTTTCCCTAAAACAGAAAATACATTTTTAAACCTGGAGAAATTTAGTAGATAAATAAAATTATGTTTAAATATCGATACAGTTGATGAGATAAAAGTATATGAAATATGAATCTGTATGGTAAGCTAATTGAATGTCTTACATACATGTTTTCTGTATTATTTAAAAAACCCAAATGTTGTATCTTAAGGTAAATTTTGGCGGTATCCAATAATTTTTAATGGTTGACTTGCAATAATTTCTAAAATCGGTGTTTTGTTAAAAACGCTTACCAGGCTGTTGCATTCAGAAAGGTGTCACTTATGAGCTGGACTCTAGAATTATCCTGAATGTTCACTTTCGCTTACGCTACTTGGGTAAAGAAGGACTAGTTACTCAGCTGGTGTAACCCCACATCAAAACGGATGCACTGATTTAGACTCCTAGAGAATCTTAATGTGACCTACACTAGGTGCCTTGGGTCCCTGCAGTCAGCTTTTGGTAACAGCTAAACACGCTTGAATTCCTCAGGACCAGTCTCCGTGGGTTTGCTGCATTCCTGTGCCTTCAGAACGCAAGCAGATGTATAGATTAAGTTGTATAGGGAAAACTTTTTTTTTTTGTTGCTGTTTTTTTGATTATGGTGGATTGAAATATGTGAGTTGAACTCCTTCATGTGAGTGATGCTTGTATCATGAACTCCTTGTCTGGTTATATTAGAGAAATGTTCCTTGTTACCACCGCAGCAAGCAGGCATTTCAAGCAAGGAGCAGAAATCTTTTCCTAAAAGTGACATTAAAGCATTTTTTTTCACCTACTCTTTTACAGTAAACAAGATGATGGGATGTTTGTATTCAAACTTCCAGCCTAGAATATTTTGAGGAGAGGGAGAACATTGCTGGAGGTCACAGGTTGAGAAGCTGTGTGATGCTTTTAGTGAATGACTGCATTAGAGTACATGGAAATACTGCGTCTCTCTGGGATAGTGTGCTTTCCTCAGTCATGTACTATTTAAAGTAAAAGGGCTTTTAGTTTAGTGTAGGCAGAGCAATTAGGATTCCCCTAGGGGGAGGTATATAATTATTTTGGAAAATAAGAAGCGTCATCAAGAGGTTTCTTAATATGCTCATCTAGTTTTCTCAGCGTTGAGAGAATTTTCCAGTTTTTGTTGTGTATTCTTTAATACCAAGTATTTCTGGTTCCTATCTCAAGCCTTCTTGTAAGGGGCCAAAAAAGAAACGGAGACAATGTCTTACAAGATAATAGCAAAGAAGCTACGTGGCTAGTAGAATATAATGATAGAAAAGTCTTCATTTATGGTTGTTGGGATGTGGGGTAGCTCTTTCCCTTTCACTGACTTCTTAAGGTTTGGCTCAAAGGTGAGTTCCATCAGTGGGAGAAATTTGTTGTCAGTGACTTCTTAAGGTGTTGGGTTTGGGGTTTTTTGTTGAAAAAAATACTGTGTTAAGCAAAAACATTTCCTGGAAAAAGGTGGAATATAAAAAAATAGAAGTTCAGTGGACTTGCTCTCTCAAATGATGTACTTGAAGAGGTGGTGTAGGAGACAGTTGCCTGGCCAGGGCAAGGTTTGATGTATGTCCTCCTGAAGGACGCCCAGCCCATTGGTGAGGGGAGCACCTGGGCCTTCATGGCCTGGCCGTCTCTGCAGGCTCCTTCACCACCAGCTCCACTGCGGGTTGGTACAAGCCAGGGCAGATCCACAGCACGGCATGTCACAGGCAGCTTCTCCTCCTCCTGTGGTTCCACCAGCTCCACGAGCCAGCCCTGCTGTGACTTCTGGCGAAACTTTGAAATGCAGGCTCTGTGGTGTCTGTCTGTGCCAGAGAAAAGCGCAATTTTGTGCAAATTCTTGAGCAAATCCTCTGGAGCTGACTGTAGTAAACCCTGGTTCTGGATGTAGTAAATCGGGTTCTGGATGGCTCTAGGAACCAGGTGAGCAGCCAGTGTTACTGTCTGTGGCTGCAGACGGAGCTGCCACATCAGCTGAGGAAACAACTGTTCCTGGGCTGGAGCTGTCTGCCCCTTGTACTGGGGCAGTTCTTTGCCACCACCAGTGACGGCAGAGGTACTTCTGCACCACACACAAGCATGGATGGGAACGTTCCTAGAGGGAGAAAAGAAGATACGTTCATGATTTCCTACTGCATTGCAGAGCCAGAAGGTGGTTTGCAGCAGTAAGACACAAGCTTCAGAAGAGAGTAAAGCGGCGTGTGTGGTGCTGGGAAAACCTGCAGAGCTGCTTCTGTTGGTTGCACTGAGAAATCTGAGAGAGAACTAATCCAAGAAGCAGGACATCCCTATGGTAAGGACTCAGTGAAATAAATCTGCCTAATTCTAGTTCGTTTCACCTGGGCAAATGTGTCTGATTACCCTGCCCTTTGCTACGCTTTCCCTCATGCCTTCGTACTTGCTTTGTTGTGAGACTGCAGCTCAGCCTGTCTTCGCCTATGGCAGCAGGAAATTCAGAATCCATCTCTTTACCAAGATAATTGAGCCAGCTCCTCTTCTCTGAGTGGCTGAGTAGCTTGAGGTAATTACCTTATCTACAAGACAAATAGCTGGGAGGGGGCTCGGTGTGCTTTGGGGATAACCCCAAAGGAAGGAGCCTAGTGGCTAAGCTGGGAAAGAATGTGACTGGCTAGAAATAAGGAAGAAGGTTATATTCTGTAGAAGAAGTTTGGAGGATGACAGAGCCAAATGTCTGGAATGCTAAAGTGGAGAGAAAATCAAGTAGGCACCTTTCTAGTGACCACAAGCCCACAGCTGTCAGGAGCTCGCTGCGTACTCCCCCACTGCTTCCCCATGGTGACAGATGTCCTACTTTTGCAATTCAAAAATCTGGTCATGCTAACTTATGAATTATACAAGGAAAAAACACAAAAATCACTTCACCCATCACTGAAAAGAAGCTACCTCTAGGCTGCAACATTGTCACTGTTTAATGGTGCGGGACAACTGTATAGAGCACTTATGACTTCAGGAAAATGTTAAGCATAAGATGGCTATTCATTTTTTAAAAATGACCAGGCTGCTAACACTCTAACGTTGCACGCATGGAAGCACAGACACGTATGCATTGCTTTTCCATGGCCACGTGTTTTTCAAGGCATTTCGTCCTTTATCTGATTGAAAAGAGTACCTTAGTGCCCTCTGCTACGTTGACTTGCGGGAAAAACTGCCTGACTAGATCATTAGTGTGAGCATTTCTGGTAACACCACACCTTCTCCCTCCTGACCTTTTATACAACTAGGTAGCCAAGCTAACCCTGGGTAGTTTAAAGGAAACAGTGAACTAGTTCTCCAACAGCTCTGATTGCAAAAATATATTTGCTTTGATGTATGAAAATTTAAAATCTTTTGGGCATAGGGGATCAAACTTTGTGTATACTTAGTAGCATTTTGTTGCATTATTTATGTCTTCAACTGCAAACAATAGCAGCATTTATACTTGGGAAATAAATTGTGCAGTTAAATGTGGCCTGAGCTAGTTGTCTGCAGAATAAACTTTGTGAACTCTGAAGGAGGTAAAAGTACTGAAACAAAAGAAGTTCTGAAGAAATATTTGAACAGAGGGAAGTACACAGGAGCGGCAGACCAATCCTAGAAAATAGCACAGTACTATTTTCTAGCGATATGCCAAAAAAATTGGCAAACATTTGGGTATTGTGGCTTGAACTTGGGTGGGAATGATATTTTAATGTAATTGTCTTTTCTACTTACATAATATGTAGCAAACGCTCAATGTTATGAAGAGATGAACCTAGCCCTCCCAGTTCATTGAACAAAGCGAAAAGACCTCCTTTACTTGTTTTCATTCTGGGTAACAAAAATAAATTCACATGTTTAGACATAATTAATCAATCCATCATTCTTTTGTGCACAAACATTTTTACTGTTAGTTTAAGTATCCCAGTACAGAAGTAGCAGAAAATTTAGACGGGCTCCTCTTCTGTCCTCCTTCTCGTCTCCTTCATGGCATAATCCCACAGTTACATCTCCACGTCCCACACGGTTCCACAGACGTACATGGCTTTCTGGACCACGAAAATCTGAAGGCTTTGCAATAGGCCAACGTTTTTGGCAATGTTCGATTGCTACGCTCACTTTACATTTTCTATATAAGTACTACAAAATTACTGCTTTGCCCCTTCCTCCAAATTCTGTGGAGGTTAAACGCTGTGCAAGGTTTCCTGCAACCCTGGTAGTAATTTCTTTGCCCAAGGCCTGGTGGGAGAAGGAACAGTTTGCAGATGGCATTTACGGGATGAGATGATGGCACATGTTTAGGACTAAGTGGACTTGTCAGACACTAATTGATTCACTTGTCAACCCTTGCTACGCGTGTAAGGTGGATATGGAGGATTATAGCTTGCAACTTGTCAAGCGCAAAGTTGGTTCCCAGTGTTTGGATAGTCTCGGAAATCACCTCTCAGCATTGTACATACGGTAATTGGCTAAGAGACTAGCAAAATACTTGGTTTTAGAGGATCGGTTTTGATATGCATTTAAAGATAAACAGCATTAGAAATCTTGGTCGTTGCTACTCTCAATGTAAATGTGTCTGCATAATGCAACGGAATATATAGCTGTAAGTGCTGTTATGCAAACTGTCTTTTGGAGTTTCTGGGAAAGGTTTGATTAGGACAGCCAGAGTTGAGATTCTTTTCTGGGTAGATGCTGTACTTGAATGACCTTAGAGGAGGAAAAAAAACCTGTCTTGAAATGTTCTAAATGTATGAACAGAAAACGCATACTTTTCACTCTAATTCCTTCAATGAACTTAATATAAAAATAACCTGCCATTGCTGTGAGGTTAATGGTGCAGAGAATTTCCACTGGAGTTGGGCTGACTTGGGCGATTCTCTTTCATCCTCTCTCTCCCGGGCCACGTGGTGTTTCCCGCAGCAGAGTGAGCTCAGACTGTGTTTAGAAACGCAAAGCTGTGTGGATGCACGTGTGCCTGTGAAAGCAGGAGTGTTTACTTTCCGACTAATTGAAATGCATGAGAGGATAATTGTGCATTTTTTTTTAGTATATGGTTGCATCTGCTATAGCAAGTTGATTTCTTGGGAAAATGAGAAGTATAACTATCCTACACATCTTCAGCCCCTGTCTTTGTTCCAGCCCGTACCGGCGGTCCCTCAGAGCTCCCCCCAGAGTGCTCCCAGCTTCTTCGGTTATTGCTGCGATGCCACGCAGTAACTCTGAAGTCACCCAGAAGCTGTTCAAGCCACCTTCAAATCCAACCTCTTGTATATACTACAGTCAACAAATTAAAAAGGGGAAAAAAAAATTCTCCTATATTATCATTTACATATCTGCAAAATGGTTTCTCAGTGCTTTGGCATGTATGGCATGAAGAAAGATGAGCTGTTGCACTTTTTCTTTCCTGAACATTTCTTTATGCAGAGTTCTCCTACTATAGGATTACAAGCTGGCAGAATAATGCCTGACAGGAATTGATAAAGAATTGCAACACGAATCCCTGCAGGGCACATTGGGGCAAGTTTGTTATAGGAACAGTCTTCCTCTGTTTACATGAACAAAAGCCGGGTTTGACAGTTTCACTGATCAGCAGCTTTGGGAGTGTGTGAACTCACTGTTATTCTGCGTGGCTTTTTCTACAGCTTTCTCTATGGTAGCAACAATCTCTCTTTTTTACACTGTTCTCTTTCAGAGTGTTCTCACTGCCATGTAGTACTTTCCAACACAAAGCTTATAGAGAGAGTATCCCCGTTCAAATTAATTTCCCGTCTACGTTTATTTATAAATGAGAGCAAGTGAGGAAGGTGAATATAGAGGGAAAAACGTGTGGTGATTATAGCTTGGTTCTCATATGCTTTTCAGTGAGATTTGTTTCCCCAATTATGAGGTGACAGTCCGTTTGAAATGATGTTGTGCTCTGCCTGAAAGCAGGTTACACCCGCGTTACTGCTGGTACAAATGCAATTCCACTGGTAACTTCTGCTGGGGCTGAATTTCAACCACGCTGTCGTTTTTGTCCTTGTGCAGGGAAAGTGATCCGTTTCAGTCATACAGCTCCTTCAGGCTGATGAATCCGTACGTGCTATTTCATGTTGAAAGAATGCATTTTATTTTCCAGAGGTGTCAGTCCAGGGTTGTGCAGAGACGCAGCGTAGCACCTCTGTTCACAAATGACGTTGCCCTTATCTGTGCTCATGGTTTTCACGGGAGTCAACATGCAGGTGAGAGAGAAGTCATTAATTTTTAGAGGGTGCTTTCCTTCTGTGGAGCCCACCAGCTCGGTCCTGCCCCGCAGCAGTGCCCCACGAAGCCCCGGCACCTCGGCGTTGAGGAGCGCAGTGTCTCCCTGGCTGGGGCCATGCCTGCCCTCTCTGCCAGCTGCAGAATGCACGTGGCCATCCCAGCCCAGGGCAGGTGGGAGTGCTTCCTCTCCGAGAGTTAAATGGTGAGCATACTAATTAATTTGTTATTATTGTTGTGAACTCTTGGCAGTGTGCTGACTCATGGCACAAGAACATAGCAATGGAAAATCTCATGATGATTTTACACCGGTTTCATTTCACTGGCATCAGTGGAATAATTTTTGATTTACAAACATACTTTGACTGAGGCCCAGTGAGAAGGTGGAGCCAGTTGTGAAGTTTACATTGCTGGTGGCATCATCAGAAAGATTCTGGTTCTTTATCCATTTTGCAGAATTACTCAAGTCATTCTGGCTTCCCTAAACTCAGAGCAGAAATGCTTTTTGGTACATGGTATCTCAAGTGTCTGCGTAGATAGGAATGTAGAGAGGAGCAGGGGGTTTCCTTTGATACTTAGATTTTAAAAAAATCTGAAAGATTCTTTAAACATACAGGTACTGCTTCATGGCGTATTTCATGTTAGTCATTTTGCAGTTGTGCTGTAGCATGGGACCTAGAGAAATATAATAGCAGTTGTAAGTGATTTTCCTTCCATTTTCCTTTCTCTTGCTTTCTGTTCCTTTTCATTCTGTTCTCCTCAGTTTAGGGTGTGACTGTACAGAACATTATCCTCTCTGACAGATGGAAAACAGGATTCCATCACAAGAAAAAATTGTAATGCTGCCATAGCTATCCCTGATTTGTATGCTAAAAATAATAATTTTCCTAACCATATGCTGGGAAAATTTGCATCAAAATTAATGGGAAGTGTAACAGCATTTTCTGTGGTAGTACGGTCAAACTTTAAGTCCAAATTAAAAAGGACTTTAATCTACCATTCAGCTTCTTGTTATTTGCTTTTCCTGCTACACCCACTTCCGCCACTTGGAATTGCGATTAAACAAAGAAGTAGCAGAATCGGTTGTGGCCAGAGATTCTTGTGTGCCCCTTCTTTTGCCTTGACTTCCTCTAATTTGTTGCTGGCAGTCTCTGTGAGAACAATAGTAATAGAAGTGGCTTCAGGTTACCGTTTCTTTGAAAAATTTCTGCTGCCTCTAAAACTCCTCGTTGCAAGAGCAAAATAGCGAGGTCCAGCTTCTGTTCTGCAGGTGCTGTGATTTTGAGCAGCTCGACTCTGCCAAGAGGGAAAAAGGTGCAGCCAGGGAATTGCCAGTTCAGTTCACAAGATGAAATTCACAAGCTTTGTCCTCCTGAAGACAGGTGACCAGTGGGTCCAAGTGCATGTTTAGACTCCATTTCTGCATGTTTCTTTTCATGTCCATTACAGAGTCATCTACAACACACACTTCATCTTTCATAAGAAAGCTATAAATTCACTTCTCCAACAAGTCTTTGTGGAAGAAAAGTTTTATTCTTTTCCTAGTACCTGTTGTAAAGCTAGTTTGAGTAGATAATACAGTCATAATTTCCAGGTGACTTCCACAGGACTGTGACGCGCATGTCAGAGAGCCTTTCCATCCACCTCCTCCTGCCTCGGTTCCCTCCCCAGACTGCTGAGCTGGAGAGAGGGACAGAAGAGATAACGGAGCACTGTTCTGTTCGGCTGGTGACATTCTGCCTCTGGATCTGCGGGCACAATCCAACCCAAAGTATCTTTCAGTCTCAGAAGCAGTTTCTCACAAAGGCCAGGAAATGGCAGACACCAGGAGAGCTGTGTGCTCAAAGGGAAGAAATGCGCTTTGTGAAATGGCAGAGGGTGCAAGCAGCAGATGCTTTTATGGTCCCTAGACAAAGTTTTCATTAAGAACCACAAGTTAATGTTTTCCGAAGGTTCACTTCACTTCACTTCACTAGGGGAAAAATAGCTTTGGTCTTTGTTGAAAAGACATTTAAATGTAGTATCATAGCATTGTCACTGATCGAACATCCGAGGAAGACATGGCAAGAGGGCTGAGAACTAGAACCTCATTTGTGGTGGTTGTGAGACTGGTACGGGTTCGTTACATCAGCAGGTGAGCAAGTGCCTCAGGATGGAATTAGCCTTTTTGTGTACAGAAACAGATGTATTTGCAAGCACTAGTTTAGGAAGCTATTTTGAAAATGTGATTGAAAGGTGAAGAGGAAATCATACCCCTTTATGAACATTCTGCTTTGACAGTTTCGTATCTCCAAAGTCTTTCTTCTTTTCTGCTGAGCTAATTAGGATTTCATATAACCTAGTGTCATCATTTAACTTATAGGATATTCATTCTCTTTAGAGAATTATGCTATTGAAGCATGTTCTAATCAGCCGGTATTAGTCCTATTGTGTTGGGTATTAGCAGTAGAATGTGTGTGGGGTTTGGGGCGTGTGAAAAGGAATCAGACTTTAAATGCCAAACCAGACCAAGAGCTATTCTTCTGGTACTCACAACCCGGGATTTATCAACACTGTTGTTTTTTCAGGTTGTGCCTATGACTCTCTTACATTAACTATAAATAGAAAAGAAACGCAAGCACTGGTGTAACCTCAGTATGTTTTCAATACATATTTAAATTCTCTGACACTTGCTTAGAGATGTCAAATTCCTCATTATATATGTAAAGAAAATGAGCAAATAGTTTTGTAAGTCACAAAAATTATACAATTTAGTTCAAAATCAGATTTTAAGGTGTTTACTCAATTACGAGTCATACGAGTTCTGACAAGTCTATGACAAATACTGCAAGGACATAGTTTTTAAAAAGGTAAGAGAATATTCTTTAATTTATGACTTTTAAAAATTGCTAATATATACCTCATTTAGCATTGCTTAGGTGCAGATAAAAATGTTAATGTGCGCAGGTTAAACCTGCTTAAAGCTGCATTAGAACTCAAGTTTATATTACTTTCAAAACCTGTCCATTTCGGCTGAAATATTCCATTCATTTTGTTGACTAAAATGTATGCTTTGGAAAGGCTAAGTAAGACTTTGGGATTTGTTTACTTATTTGGTTTAGAGGGGTTTATGCCTTCTTTTGTTTGAACAATACTTGAACTAAATCATAAGCTGAAATATCACCTGCAAATAGTCCTTTCCAAATGAGAGTACATGAGCAATTGGCTGTGACCTGCCTGATCTGTGAGCATGTGGAATCTGACTTCTGAGTGTTTGCGGCAGAGTTGTTTTCTTTATTTTGCTGAGCTCATTGTTGTGCTCCTAGGAAAGAGTGTCCTTTATACGCATGCATCCTAATTAACTTTGCAGTGAGCTGGCTGGCCAGCCAAGGTCAAGGTTAAGGTGGGAAGCTCTTGCAACTGTGTAGGATCATTCATCCAGACTTCAGAGCAAATAGGAGAGAGAATTCTTTCCTGCAGCCTAGCTGTATTTGTAACACATGCAGTTGAATTAATTTTCAGTTAAGAATAATGGTATTTATAAAGTAAGATATTGCAACGAAATCCCTAATAATATAGCAGAATTGAAAGAGAGACTGTACTTTAATTCTAAATTATCTGCAAGAGGCAGTAGGGTTTGATGATGCTGTTATTTAGGCAGGTGTTATTACTGCGCAGGGCTCCATGGATACAGCACAATAAGATGGTTTCTGCTCCGCTCCACAAGTTACGTAGGAGAGGAGAGGAGAGGAGAGGCAAGTGGTGGTACAGAAGGGGCAGTGTGGGGAAACAAGGAGACAGCACTGGTCAGTGTGAGAGGAACGCTCTCAGCACACCTTCTGTCTAAAGCCTGCCAAGGGTCTGTAGACAAAGGAGAAGTTAAGAAGAGTTTTATTGCATGGAGCTCTTTCCAAGAATGAAGATGGTACGGAAACACAGATGTGAAGACTTAACGAGCCTTGATAGAGGCTGACATTTTTGCCAAATCAGAGACGAGAGCTGCTATTTCAGTGTTTAAAGAGATTGATTGAGGAGGTGCTCATATAATGGAAGGACGTGAACACCATGCAAATAAAGGCAAAATTTTTACTATTCCTTTACTTAGATCATATTGCATATTTTTCATACGATACTATGATAGTCTCTAGTTGTCAATTATCTGTGAAGATTTTCTTGCTACACATAGATTTTTAAATACCTAGGAAAAATAAAAATGCTATTTTTTATTTTTTGAAAATGCTTTATAGTATGTTTAATTGAACAGGAAAAAAACCTCAATAACTAGAAAAACAAATGGTGTCAGTTCAGGATTCAGTTGAACCTGGCATTTATAAAGAACTCTCGTTTACAAAGACTACTTTGAGTAGCTTGTAATAGCAGAGCTACTCCGATCATAGCGTAGATGAAAGAGGTTGTTCCACTAGGAGTATCAAATTTAAACTAGTCACCTCTGGTTTGGCTTTTGAAATATGACAAGAGAATCAACGATTGCTGCTCTTAAAGGTTTGAGGAAGCCTTTGGCTTACTAACAGTCTAGATATTAACAATTTTGAAGTCTCTTCATACCAAGGGACTATTAAGGTGAAACAGTAGCTTTAAATTAAGTACCATCATTCCCTCAGTTTATCCTGGAGGAGAGAAGTAATTAGGCTTGTTTATCTGAGAGAAATGAAAGATCAAATTACAGGGAATGCCCCTAAACTGACCCTGTGACTAAGTTGAGTTTACTGGAGACTTCATCTTTTTT
>KZ508019.1:56325-68288 GCA_002844005.1 Limosa lapponica baueri | reverse complement strand
TGGACTAGATGATCTCCAGAGGTCCCTTCCAACCCCATATGATTCTATGATCTACAGAATTTGTTATATCAGATAGTGAGAGAAACACCTGCCTTCCTGACAGGACTGGGACACGTACCAGGTTTGTTATTTTCTCTCCCTAAAATCAATTTTGCACATTTTAATAAGTATTCTCAGCTTTTTGTTTAAATTGATTGTATTTGTTTTTTCTAACATGTAGAGTCTTTTATTAGGTTTTGGCCCAGATCTTTCGTTCATATCACCCCAGGTCTCTCAGAGGTGTCAAAGAGTAATTACTTTCTTATCAATACAGGGCTAGTCTGGATTACAATCACTGACCTGAAGTTAAAAGGCCTACTAACTAATTTACAACTTTAATTTCTTCTTTTGCCTCCTTTCAGCTGTTTAGTTCGCTTTCTCTGCTACCATTTTCTTATTTTCCAGAATACTGAATCTGTTTGTTAACAATGCTACTTGTCTCCCAAGTTCAAATACATGGTAAAACTTTAAGCCTTTCCCTCTCCTCAGTATATTTCTCTGAATAAATGACAAGTTTTATGCTCAGAGCATCTTTTGTTTCAAAAGGTTAAATAATGACATTACATCTCTGAGGCACAGAAGCCACCCCACCCCCCAAATCAATAACACTATTTATTTGACATTTTGACTGTATACAATGACTTGGAGGCCTTCTGGGCCTGCCTATGGCAGTAGTATTTACTTGTGTCTCTGGAAAAGTCTGGTATTTAAGAGTCTAACATTAACATGTGAAATAGGTTTGTGTAACTCTTATCATGCTCACTAGACTCTTATTACAACAATTATCTCTTCCATCAGTAGTTGGGCTATCACAGCATATAGCTTAGAAGTGGTTGCAAAACCTCTTCGAGCAGCAGAGTAGTAGTTGGATCATTAGCCCCACTAGGTGCACCACATTTACTAGTATTTCAGCTAGCCCAAGTGTGTTTCAATCATATTTTTGTGATCACAGAGTAGATGCACCCTTTGTCCTTCAGTTTTAACTCATGTGTAAAGAACTATGGAACTTAATTTGAAAGTGTGCAGTAAGTATGAAAATCAGATTTATTCCTTAGTTATATTTGCAATCTTGCTGAGCATCACAGCTGTGACTGTACGCAGACTCAATATTCTTCAGCCCTTAATTCCCTGGGTGGTTCAGTGACTCCACACCCATTTCTCTGCATAGATGAAATACTGGGCTGACTTGAGGCAGTGACTCAAGTTTGACTCCAAACTAGGTCATAAACTGAACCTTCACAATTGAGCATTTGACCAACTAATATAGGAGCTCCTGGCTGGAAATTTCAGGTAGTACTAGAAGCTCCTCCTAGCAGCTCCTTCTGCACCTAGTCCAGTTTCTGTGTTTAAATGTGTTGATTACCAACCCATGTTCCAAAGACTGCCCTACATGGTTCATGTTGAAATGTTGATCAAATTGCACATAGATAAGACATCTGTAAACAGTCAATGGAAAATGTCCCTGCAGAAACAATTGCATAGGACAGTCTTTTATATAGGTATTATATTTGACATGTTTTGCATTTAGTAGTTAAGATACAGCAAGTGATGAATTATGCATGTGCTGGGTTGGTCATACAGGGCTACTGCCCTAGTGGATTATCAAAAATGAACAGAACAGCACTTCAGGGAGTCCCCCCTGATCTAGTTGAGAATGATGCTACAAGGACTTTTGCTCGGGGAGTTCACATCAGTACTGGACAGTGACTGATCACCCTGTTTGGGAGATTTGATTCCCCCATGAGAGTGTTACCCTAGGGAAGATCCCAATAAATTAGTTTTCCCTTTTAACTAACACCCTGTTCTTCAGTGTCTGTGAAATTTTCTTCTGCAGCTAAATCAAACATAATCTTTTGTTAATATTGATAAAGCACCTGACATTTGTAGAGTGTCATGCTGGAAGGAAAATTGCCAAAAACCCCAACCATAAGTACAATAAATTCAGTGTTATATGTCTCTTCTTCATAAGTCTTTCATTTCCTCATACAGTTTTAGGTCCCTCTATTTACTTTGAACAGCGTATCTTCATGGTACACTGAGGGAGAGGCTACAAAAAGTAGGTTGTATATGTACAAAGAAAAGTTATTTTATAGTCAAACCCCAATCTTTGAACCCCTATGGGTGAGTAAAACATGCTGAGATGGAATTTGATAGAACTCGTTAATTTTAAGGAAAGCATTCACAAAACAATCCACTGTCTCCTTGATATTGAAATTAGTAAGTTAAAGGAACAACAGTAATATCAAACATCTCAAAAATTCAAAAACTTAGGTTTAAGAGTAGCTTGAAAAAGAATTCAAGTAAGTGTGGGCAAAAATGCTATTTTGCTATAGCAAAAAATGCTACATGTGGACAGAAATCTAGCTAAAAGACTAAGAAACTGAGGGCAGCTGACTTAAATAGTGTGAAGTGCTGGAGTAGTCTTCTGTGATTGATAGTCGTCTTTGACATTTTTATTAATGACCTACAGAGTTAAATAATAGAATTTTACAGAAATAGAGCTTATTCTAAGCTTGGAGAAGCTTTGCTTGCCTGTGACAGCCAAAATGCTAGTGGGCATAGATTAGGACAGTCAGAAACATTTACAAAATGGTGTAAAACATTAGTGCCAATTAACTGTATTCCTGGAAAGCATATTCGTAGGTCAAGCCAGGCAATAAAAGCAATGTTAAAACATTGTAATGTTTTAATGTAATGGAGTGATGTAGTAGACAAAGAGGTATGAAAATGAAGCCCAGTGCCCTTAAACCCAGGAGGTGTCTTTCTAGAGGGCTCTGCCAAGACTGAGGAGGCCTCCGGATTTCATTATTGGCTGCTTGTACTCAGGCATTTACTTGCAGACTAGAAGGAATATGGAAAAAACAACAAAAGCTGATAAAAGCAGTTTAATTATGAGAACAGAGGTGAAAAATATGAGGGCAGGTCATGGCTGGCCACCTAAAGCTGTGCAGAGAGTGATGATATGACACACCAGTATATTTGTACGTAACCTACTGAAGGCTTTAGCCTTCCTAACTACAGGAGAGCAATGTGATGCCCTTTCTGGGAGAAAGCTGGCTGCTAAGGAGAATGATGCTGGCCCATAAGAATAGAGAATGTCTGGGAGAAGTTCTTCAACACATCTTCCAAGGCCTCCTTTTTTTTGTCCAGGTTTTCTTTATTTCCACTGCAGGTTTGGGCCACAGCAGCGTCTAGCAGCGAAAAATTCAGTCAGATCCTGACTGACTAAAGGTTATTGTAAATGTCTGCAAGTACTTGAAGGATGCAGATAGAACGGGGACAGATACCAATAAGGTTTTCCTAAAACAGACAGGCAGCCTCAAAAAGCACATTGAATAACAATATTGAGCCTATTGTTCTGGAGATAATGGAATCACTGATACCAAAAAGCCCCTCCGTATGCACCAGGACTCCCCTATGCTAGCAAAAGACAAAGAAAATTAGACAACTTGGAATGCTTGTCAATATCCTTAAGAGCCTTCAACTGTCGCATGAGATAACTTGACTAGCTACAGTCAGAAGATGGAAGTTCAGAGTTAAATTGTAGCCTCTTGTTCTGAAGAAACATTTTCAGACATCTCAAAGGAAGTATGCCGAGTAACTGCCTGGAAAAATATCTTTGCAAAAGTGTTACAGTTAGATATTCATGAAGCAAGGCTATTTTTTTTTTTTTGGTAAGGATTTTTTTTTGACACGGCTTTTTTTTTGACACTAAAGAAGATGGTGTTGCAGTATTTGAGGCATGATAGAAGAGCACAGACAATTTTAGTGTTTGTGACAGACACTGTCAATTCAGTCACAATGTATCAAGATTTCAGTTGCTTTATATAAAGGAAAGATTCTTCAAAATGAAAAATAACTGCCCAATAAAAATCTTTCCTTTAATGCTTGCTCACTTTGAAAAACCACTTTGCTTTCATTGAGAAGCAGAATGTCATGGAGAGAAAACATCTTGCAAAGACAAGAGGAAGCAACAGTTGTTGCAATGCAACCCTCTCCCACTGGAAACAAGAGGATGACCAGTATTAGCCACACAGCAAAGGTACAAAAGCTATCAGTAGGCTTACAAATGTGTGATTTTTGTAGCGTTGGCAGTCCCTCTCAGACCTTAAGTGAACCAATACTGTCAAACCAATTCCTAATTTATGCATCCACGTTAGTCTTTAAAAAGCAAACAAAGCTGAAACAATATCAGTCTCCTCTCTCAAAAGAGAAATGAGTGTGACAGCGGGTCGGCTGGGTAACTGTAGTTTGACCATACTTGAAACCAGGGCATCCTGTTTGATTCCATAATCCAGTGACACTCCTTCACCAATCACGAGCCTGCAAAAGCTGTAAAGCAGTAAGTGAAATGGTTGTTTCACTTGGTTGTTAGAAAAAAAATCTCATGAAGATACCAGGACACCTTATTGCACGCTCTGTGCCCATCCCCACCCAGAGAGCATCTTCATCTCAACTAAAAGTTGCTGTTGACCGCAAAAATAGACATACCCACAAGCAGGTTTGGGTGGTTACTTTATGCGGTGAATTCACGTATTAAACCAGGGCGACACAGAGTTCTTCACAAGCCAGCCAGCAAGGCACGCTGCCAGGGCTGCTGGCAGATTTGTGTACCAGGTACTAAAAGATTTACTGTTAACTCATGTTAGCAAAATTAGAGCTAGCTTGAAAATACCTACCCGTACTACAGTTAAACTGCAGAAAATCAGTGTGTCCTTGTTCTAAAGCCCTTACAAATGCAAGAGAAGATCTCTATATAAACAACAGCATATCAAGTTTTTTCCTCATGCCTTGCTGCAGATAAAAGTCACACTGACAATATATGTATTATAACCAATGTGATAATGTAATAAAACTTATTCTATGCAAGCTGTGCAGTGAAAACACAATTTCTCCCCCTCTTCCCGACGTAAGGTGATTGCCTAGGGTAAGAGAAAAACATATAGCATTATGTTATAGAGATTTATTGAAACAAATAGAAAACTGAACCCCAGCCTTTTTCTCCTCACCCAGCATGTCATAATAGTTCTTCTGAATCTAGAATGAAACTGCAGTGTTCCAGTGGAGCAAGGAGGAGTTAAGTACATGTTAAACGGATAACATGAGTCAAGGACATCTGAGAAAGTAACCAACTGCCCTTATCAGTCAGTCATTCCAGAAGCTGGGCGTTGTACATGTTCTTTTCAGAACTGCTTCGATCATGGATGAAAGGCTCAGCAAGGCAGCTCTCTTAAGTATGGTGAGATGACTGGTGAGGACAATAGGAAGCATCCTTCTTCCCACTCATGTACTCACAACCCTTGTTAATGTCAGAACTTTGAAGTGGATAAGCCACTAATTAAATTAATCCTAAAGAGGTGATTCTATTTTTGCTTTAAACTGACATTGGTGGGAGCTTCAGTGAAGGGATGAAGTAGCTGTTGTTAAATCCAACCTGTGTCTGGTGAAGATGCTGAGAAACCGGAAAGAAGACAATTCTAGAATATTTATAGTGTGAAAGAGGGAAAGAGCATTCTGTGTAGAAAACAATCTTTATTTTCTGAGTATCTGTTTCAGCTTTGTTTACGTGGATACGTTTAATAGCTTTATTTGGGGATATTTAATCATGTATTAAGGATGATAAGGATTTGCTGCTCATATTGCAAGATTTTCCACTAACTTTCCTCATGCATTGCACCAGGTAAGGAGTGTAGGCAAGTAGCACCAGGATTTAGAGGGTGAGGTTTTACTGAATTCAGTAATAACCATCCTAATGACTGGGCTGTGGAGTAGGTATGGAAGATACTCCACCAATTGGCACTTCAAGATGAGTTCCCTTCATTCAGTTTTACTCCAGAAATGATGTGTTTTAGAGTATTTGAACTGCTCACATAAACCACTTATTTTTCCCATTCACAAAAAAACCCACAACCCAAAGCAAAGAAACAAACACCCCCCCCAAAAAAAACCAAAACACCAAACCCAACAACCCAACAAATTAAGCACTTTCTGGTCTCTTTTTCTAGCTGGTGTGCTTCAACCTCATTGTCACAGCGTCACTGAACACACTGATAACGTTTCTTATCTCTCTCCCAGTGGAAGAATCTGACACAGGTTAAACCACCAATGTCTCCGTTAGTGCAAAAACTGTTATTATTTCAGAGGAATGCAAGAGAAAGTGTGGAAAGCTCAGATCTAACACATATCTCATTTGATCTAAACATTAGGCAACTAACAGAACAGGAAATACAGTCTGGCCCTGGTGTCCCCTGAAGTAGAGAGCCGCATATTTTGAAATTGAAAACCTTGCTCCCTGCTGCCACAACCTCCCTACAAATCAACTGCAGACACTACATATTGCAACAGTTTGTATAACTATTAGCAGTCTTGTACTTAACAGTCCGCCACTCTCCAAGGCTTAGTCAAATGTGGATTTCTGCTTTCCTGCTGCTGTCATGCTTTTGGAGTTAGTGCTTCTACACTGAATTAAAACTGGAAGAATATATTTCTTTCAAAAGCTGACATCCAGGTTTGAACCCAATTAATCAAGTGCTGTTAAAAGAGCTTTTGTGTGGAGTTTTAAAAAACTCTTTTCTTTAATGAGGATGGAAACACAAAAATTCTGGTTAACTATTACTGCTATTGATTTAGATTTCACCTTGAAGTCGTGGATGGTGAAAGAGGGTAAAATCTTTGACTAGCAAAGTCACCTGCAAAGTCAAGATTTGCTCAAGAGCCTGGCATCTGAGTTCCTGATACAAGAGCAGAGGTATGACACAATTCATTAATAGGTACTGACTTTTAATATTAATTCTGAGCTGGAGAGATCTCATTTCTTTGTAGATTAACGATTCTAACCTCCCCTCTCTCTGCTTTCCATATTAGATGCCTTCTTGCTGATGGGCATTTTAAATAAAAGCGAGGAAAAAACGTGACTGATTAATCAACAGACACTTGTGTTTTTCAATTTCCTCTCATTTTGATGGAGATCTCCAAATGTCGCACTAAGAGAGTATACAAGACTGAGAAAATTGTGTTCAGGAGTACAGTCAAGCCATCTCAAATATTTAATTTTGCCAGTAAGCCAGGCAGATGAGCTCCCTAGAGAGCAGTGATCAACTGCAGAAAGCACAGCACTTCTGCATAAAGGCATCTGGGCCATCCTCAGAAGCAGGAGGGGCTACCGTGCTAGGCAGGGGCAAAAAGTGGATTTGCATCAATGCTGTTGCATAAATAACTCCTGTGACCTAGAACTCCCCCACCACCCTGGGCAGTACCAATAGGGAAACTACATCCTTTTCTGCAGGGCTGCAAACCTTCATCTATTTAGGCATTTACAAAATACAGGCTCTAACAGTCCTTAGGTTTCTCTGGGATTAGGTGGTGGCTCAGCAGAGTCACAGGGCTCTCAATTGCTTTTGCCGGTGTCTGAGTTTGAAGTTTGGTAGCACTAACATGCCCAAGCCCATCTTGGATCATATCAAGGAGGCCAATTTTTTTTAAGCCTGTTCCTGAACAAGAACGACTAAATCCTTCTCCTTCCCCTCCAAAACACTGAGTAATTTAGGAGATGCCAGTGGGAAGAACTAGTGAATTCCTCATTTTGGGTTGTTGCTATAGCAATGCACTCAACATTTACACCAATGGGCTGAAGGTGAGCTCTCTTACGTTTTTTTATCCCCATGTAGATTGGCCAGCCATCACAAAGCAATATCTCATCCACTGGAGCATAAAGAAAATAATCTTGTTTACTACCTGAAGAGTTAAGGACACTTTAGAAAAAGCTGAAGAAGGCTGATATGTAAGTGTTCTTTTGTATACAGAAGCTGAAAACAGCCCACAATGAATATTAACAAAAAATAATTTGTTTGTACTTTAGTTATATAAATTGTATGCCAAAAAATGAAAGACAGTAGGAATTAATAATGCAGAAACTTCCAACTATGTATACACAGAGTTTCCACTAACCTGGCTGACTTTTGTTCAGTATAGCTTTGTTATGTTTTATCTCCACTGATGTAGCTCTATTAATAGCTTATGTGTTAGTGATGGGATAGCTGCAAAACTGCATGCAGTTCTGCAGACAGTTGAAAATTATTTTGCTTTACTCCCTTTAGACTTTCCACCTCACTGAAGAATATCTATACATAGCAGTTATGCGTATGAAGGAGTGCAGTACTGGTGCAACTAAGCAGACTTGTTTTCAATTCCTGCTATTTATCTGCAGAAATATTTCATTCCAGCTTGAATTTTATTATGAACCTTGGTTGGAAAAAATCAGTGGTAGAATGCAAAACAATGCAAATTATTTGAGAGACAGTAAAACGGAAAATGTGGGAGGAGACTATTTCAACTAGATGTTCAAAATGAAGTAGCACATGAGTTTCACTCCTGCAAAGATAAAAGTTCTCAGCACGTTTCTTTCAGAATATACACTGGAGCACTGTTACATCTCTATGGTGAAAAGAGATGTAAATGAAAATAGCTGGTATGGCTGTGCACCAGTAAATGATACATCACAAATTCTGCTGCAGAATGTTTGTAGAGGTCACTTCACAAACAATCCTTTGGGGATATAGACCAAATTCTCATACTTCATATCTTGTTTTCATTAGTGAGGATGAGCATTCCTGTTTGAGATCCTCTGAAGCCTACTTTCAGATCTGCAAGACTGAAGAGCAGGTCTTATTTGGTGTAGTAAGGTGGCAGCAAAAAAATAACATTGTCTTAACACTCAGAGGTAAGTAGTACAATGAGCCACATTTACCCACTCTTTGTATAGAAATGCCAATTATAAAAACTGAAAAATAAAAAAAAAAAAGGAAAAAGATTTGGAGGTCAGGAATGGAAAATCATCCCCAGGGTACAGACAAGTTTGAACCCCATGGCCTGATGCTCTAGTGCATGTGTTATGCTTAACAAAGGTATCAGCTCCTGTGGCTTTAAAAGGAACTAGCTACAGTTGCATTTTATGAGCTGTGTATTCTAGTTGGTATCCTAAACACCGTAAAAATAATGTCCAGAGGGGAGATGCAGAGGAACATCTAGGACCTGTACACCTATAACTAAATTAGAGCATCAAGTTATTCTCAGTGGGGAAGCTCTGGACATGCTTAGGTGGACATTGGTACCTGAGGAACACCCCCATCCAGCTGGCTTTGGGTTCCTTTGGTTCGGCAGCAGTTGAGAAGATACTTTATGTCAGGTTGGGGATAAGGGTGTATGTAGATACACCCTCGTCTTGGCAAGGGTATGCCAGTGAGCACAGCTTTGACTCTAGCATGCCACCAGCTGCTCACTAGTCTCCCCACCTGAGAGACCATTGCTCTCCACAGGCTGAGCTCATCACTCCCCTAAACTAGTCCAGTCAGGAAGAATTCAGTCACCAGAGACGTCCCATTTGAACCAATCCTGCTGTCTTCTTTCTTAGATGGGTTAGGAGAGGCTCGCACAAACAACTCTGCTAGCAGGTAGGTGCCAGGGGTCAGGGCGACTCACTGGGCCCAGGCCAGGTGGGGCAGCAGGTGCCCACAAGCCAGCAGGACCATACTGTCCTCTCCCATGAGGGGCAGCCCCATCATGTCCCAGTAAGCCAAGCTTAAGGAGGGTTGGTACCACAGCTGGGTCCCAAGGTTGGTCACAGTCCAGCAATCGCCAGGTGAAGCTGCAGACTTGAGAGAGTTCTGGAAGCAGGCTGAGAAATTAAGAAGGCAAGAAAAAGTCTGGGTCAGCAACTGGAGGGCAGGGCAGACATACCTACAATAAAGCATGGGGAAAGGCTTCTGGCAGGCAGCAGAGAGAGCAGCTCTTTGTGCTGGCATAGCTGCAATGAGAACTGGCCGTGATCAAATCCCAGGTCTTGAACTAACCTGACCTTCCTTCCCAAGCAGATATAGCCTGAGGGAGACATCTTTTTATTGTTAAAACACTCTGATGAGTAAGCAGAAGGCAAAAGGACTCTGCTGTGCAGCAGGAGCTATTACAGAATGGATTTCCTTTGCCCAACTCTGCTCCTCCTGGGTAAATTCTCCTCCAGATTGAGCTCTCATTTAGGAAGGAAGGTGAGAAACTTACAGTGCTCCTTACAATAGTGAGGAGCGAAGGGTATAACTTCTACCTAGACAGGGTATGTAGAGGAGCATTTTCACATACGGAAAATTGATCTCCAAGTGAGAAGAGTTTCAAAGATTAATAGCTGATTTATGCTGATTGCCTGTTCCACTAGGCAGACTCCTGATCTCCCATTTAAGGACACATTATCTACTGCTTTATCACAGACAACTTCCCACACAGTGAGTTTTCATCAGCTCACAGAAGCGGTATGATCCTCATCAAGACTGTTCATTTTAATGATTTTTAATAGGCTTTGCTTCTTTACCCAAAGCTCATCCCCAGTGCCTCCTCAGCAAGCTAAGGTAAAAAGGAGTTTCCCTTTCAAATTAATTCAGTTCGCACAAACTCCTGAAAACTGGAAGTACCAAAATCAATTTGGACTTTATGCAACATTCGTAGTATTAGATATGGTGTGTGGTTTGTCAGCAATGCTCAGACATGTATTTCCATCCCTCTGCACACAGACCATAATCCTTGTGAAAGTACAGATGAGATCCTGTCCTGGAACACTACCGTCCATATTACTCTCTGGAAAAGAAAAGAATATGAGACTATAAAAGACTGAGTGCTGTTACACTTGCAGAATGCCTCTGCTAAATTACAACTCATTACAACACACCCTCAGCCTGTGCCATTTAGATGAAACCCACTTGCTGTTCCTGTTCTATATATTCATTTTTGTCCTTGCTCTTGCTTTCAGTATTGGTACATTACTGTCCACTTGTGTGTTCTTCTTCTATTGAAAAAGAAATATTGAACTTCATAAGATCTGACTCAGATAAACACTGTTATACTTTATAAAACAACCCAAAGACACAAGCTAACTCAGGTGGATACAATGCTATATAGTCTTTCTGGGCGGAAAAAGATTAAACATTACCCAGTCGTCTGTTCAACCAGGAAGGTTGTTGTCACCAAATCTGTTTCATTTTCAATGTTTTATCTCTTGGTGATTTCCACTGGCCTCATGGAGAGCAGGAGCTCTCTAAGAGTCTAATTCCACCTCACTGGCCTCACCCAAAACCTGGTTGGAAGCAGTGGCCCTTCCGTACCCAAGCAGGGATGAAGTTGTTGCCTTCTCTACTGTTGTCTCATTTTTCCTGAGTAACCTTCTTCAACATACTTATTTGTTATCATTTGTCTTATTCTCTACACATTATTTTTCAACTGACTTTTCTTTATTTGGATGGCATTTTGCATACAGAGGTCTTGATTATGATGAAGATTTAGTACCAAAATAAAAAAAAAATCTCAATAAGATAAAGGAAAATAAAGCATCTCTACCTGAATGACTCCAGCTGTTGTCAGTATAGGATAACTCTTTAGCACTAAAGTATGAGATTTGGTAGAAACATCTAGCTATTTGGTTCACATTTTGTAAACATGAATTAATAAGCTCAGTGCCACAGTCACTAGTAACTGCAGCTCTTGGCTAGATGCTAATGGAGATTAATCATGCTCTATATACCCAGCTCAAACAGCTCAACACACTATCAAGCAAAAGCACCCAGTTAATACTCAGGAGGCTTCAGGTGGGTGAAGACAATAGTACAATAACAGCCACAAAGCAAAAAGGGAAACACTATTGTGTTAGCAACTCCCTTTCTTGTTCAAGCACTCAGTGGGACCAGGCTACTCACGGTGTAAGGGACCACTTTTTCAAATGTTTTTCTCCTACGGGACAACTAGCTCTGTAAATATGGATCTACCAAGAGAGCATAGGTGCATGGGGAAGTATAACCCAGAAACCATCTTCTGCATCTGTTAAAAGAACCTTTGAGCCTTCAGTACAGTTAAGCAGAACACACGTATCCTACAATACCTGTCATCTA
>KZ508019.1:7063-49391 GCA_002844005.1 Limosa lapponica baueri | reverse complement strand
GTCCCTCCTTGAGCAGCCGTCAGTGTCGATGTAGAACACCCAGAAATAACCGTATAGAATGATACTTATTAAAAGCATTGGAGATGTTTGTAACTGTGGGTGAAAAATCTAATTTGTTAGAGTGTTTGCACATTTTATGTGTTTGACAGGCCTAGTAGGTGGAGTCTGTGATTTGATTGCAACTGGTTTCCGGCTGAGGAGCTGTACTCCCAGTACTCGTATCTACACTTGTATTATGCCTAATGTGGTTTTGGTTTGCTCAAAAGCTTCCTAATTCCAGAGAATCTCAGGTTATGATTAAGTTAAGTAGTTAGATCAGTTTAAGCATATAGAATATAGGGATCGTGCTATTAGTGAATATTCATGAGAACTTTATTCTTGAAGAAGTCTCCCAAAACCACCTAGGAATTCTGCTGCAGAATGAGTCTCCAGAGGGGCGTTTAGCAGCCCCTTCAACCAAAAAAACCCATTTTCCTTCTGGCATTACTGTAGATTGATACCAAAATAAGCATCAAACAGGAGCTGCAGGGGTTGCAACAGGAAAAGGCGTTTTTTTTCGCCGCAACTCTCTTCTCCATATTCTAAACAAGTGCACAACAAGCCTGTGGTCCTGCTGAAAGTAGGACATGGCCAGGTTGTTCTAAGAACTATAAATAAGGATGAATTGGATTTGAATGGCTAATCTTTTTTTCTGTTACTTTTAACTTAGAGATGCCTGATGTTACATAAATATTGTCACCTCTTTATATGTAAGTATGAGAGAAAAAACCACTTGTCTGTTTTGGTTGCAAAGACATCCTTCCAAACCTGAACAGCTGCTATTTTGTCTTAGCCTGAAAAGCTCAGCTTCGGTCTGCATGAACATTTCCCATTAACATCAGTGTGGCATTAACCTGCAGGTAAAGTCATAGCTAAGGGTCACATTTGCAAACAGATGAGACGTACTCTTAAATGACCACTTCTGTTTGCAGGCAATCTGAATGGGAATCAGACGGTGGCATGTGTAGCAAGCCAAATGAGCAAACACTAGAAAATTTCCAGCACATTTTGCGGCCCTAAACAGAGATTCTGAATGAAACACTAAGTATACTAACAGATGAAAATCGCTAATGCTTTTTCATGTCCAACTTCCCGCTGGCAGTGACTGGAATCAGCTGTGAATTAAGTCATTGTCATTCATACTGCTGTTCATGTCCTTTGTTCTCTGCAAATGCCTAAAGGGATTTAGGGGAGTAAGGTGCTCTGCTCCTATGGTTGGGAAAGTGAGAGCCCTTTGAGGGTCTTTGTTTATACTGCAGTGTTGATATATTCAGCTTGAAGTCATCCTTCACCATTATGTTTGCTAGTGAAGTTGCTTTGTAAACAGTCTAAACTGATGTGGTAGCCTTCAGTATGATACAGAAATTTATTAAAGATACATTTTGATGGGTGAAAATAATGAAAGGAATCACACTGAAACATAAGATATGTAGTACCGTGTAGGGTCAGGTTTAGCTTTAGATGGTAAAAGGACTGCATAAAAAAGAAAATGTAATTCCTGACCTAGTGTATAGGAATAAATAAAGGTTGCTACTGAGCTAACTTCAGTTTAAAACTGTTAGAAACAGGTATTTACAATCCTTTTAAGTTGATATGATAGCTTATTCGTCTCTTTTTAAAATATAACTGAAAAAGGACAGAAGATTAGAGAAGATTATGAAAGACTCCAGGTTGATTGGCAGAAACATCTTTACCTTTAAAAAATCCATTATATGCAATCCAGCAAAGATCAAATGATGGTAATAAAGGAAATGGGACATTCTTTTCCCAAAGTTTCAGTAAATGGGACCTATTTTTTTATCAGCAAGTGATCTTTCTCTAGATTTTCGTATTTCGGCATCATCGAAAAAAGGCTGCAGATTAACTAAACATTAGCTGTACATTAGATAGTAATTTTTTCTATCAACAGAAATATCTATCTACTGTTAATAGGGGCTGGACAGTCAACAGCTTTTCTACATGTAGCCATACAAACCACTATTAAAGGCTGAGGTCCATTTATTTAAAGAATAAGTCTCCTCCAATCCCCTCACTTCACTATATATCACTTTCCTGGATAATCTCGGATCAGGCATTACGATTACAAAAGTAACTCATTTCAACCATATTTAACAGCTAAGCAGAAAAGCAATTTTTTTAGGCTGTTGGTACATTATACTACTAATGGATTTTCATGATCTTAGGTAGAAGTAATTAAATTTCCCGGTACAATTTAGAATTATAATAACCGTATCAAAGGATAACTACCTAAAAATGAACAAAAATGCATTACACATACACTCTTTTCATTTTTACAGCTTTGATTAAGCCTTCTCCCTGCCTCTCCATTTATTTGGTCACTTAAAATTGTATGCTTATGTGAAAAAAGGAGATATCCGTTTACTGTAGTTAAACCGGTGTTGACTGTGTAGAAGTGTTTAATAAAGGAAAGCAAAATAATCCTTGTGAAGTCATTATGAATTCCAATAAAGAAAAAAAAAATTTAATTTCTCCCCTTTTACTTCCTTCTTTCCTCCTACTCAACCTTTCCTCCAGCAGCTGCACTCCAAAATATATTTCAGGCCCAAGAGAAGACAGTGTAGTTTCCAGAACCATCTGATGTAATAAGCAAAAGTATAAGAAGAGAAGCTTGCAATTTAAGGCAGATCTGAGCAGCAAAGTGTCATAGCAGAAGCTTGGAGGTTTATCAGTAGTAGGAGTTGAAAGTTCTAGAATTGTCTCATAGACAATGTCATTGTGGTAGTTCAGTGATCCTTATTATGTGTACAGCTTTAAAAGCAAAAGGAATATGTTAACAAATGACAAAAATAACATTAGCATATCACTTTGCAGAGGTTCATTTTGTTCAGTCAGACTGAAGTATTACAAACTTCCATAATGCTGTTTATAAAGACAACTTTCAATATGCAATACTCCTTTAAAGAACAAGTCTGTCTATTCAAGTGGCTCTTCTACAAAATGTTTTTAGGAGACTTGTGGAAAAAAACCCGCGAGGCTTTTCAAAGAACACTTACTGGAACATCAGAGGCACAATCCATCAGTTTTCTACTTATTTGCAATGCAAACTGATGCTTGACTTTCTGATCACAAGGCTTGAAAAAGTAGTCTTTTAAGAGAACCTCAAAACTTGCAGAAGGACAGCAACAAGAAAGTTGATCAATCAGGCATCTTTTTCTCATAATGGAACTTAGAACGGATAGAATCTAATCTCAGAGTATTTTTCAATATTGCCCTGCAAAGTAGTAGCTCTTTAACAGCCATCCTCTAGTTGTTGTCTCATTTAAGCTATCTTGTAACACCAAATACTAGCAGCAAACAGTTTTTATCAGAGTGCTTTTGTTCACAGCCAGCTCAAGGGTGAAAAAGTTTTAGTTTGAAAGCAGAACAATTACTTACCAGTAGTTTGGGCATTCTTACCAGTATTTGGGCATAGTGTCAAAGGGGCAATCGTATCTGGAAATTTGTCTCTGAAACTCTAGGAAGAGCTGCAAAGTTGTAACTTGGGCTGACAGCACTTCATTTAGGAAGTGTAATTACTGACCTTTTCCCTCCACTGCAGGGAAACTGCCTGTTTTTTCAGCTTGCGTCAGTATGCATCAGCCACAGTATTTCCATACTCCTTTGGCTGGTAGTTGAAAAAATAATTTTCTTTTTTTTTAAGTTGTCTACTTATGTGTGTTCAGTGACCAGAATTCATTCGAAAAGGCAACTCTCATGTACAGGCAATGATCACTCATTGAAGTCATTGATAAGGAAACACAACAGGAAACAGTTCTCCCATCCTGATTTTAAAATCACAGCCATAAACTCATGTGTTAGACACCTCTTCCAGAACAATCAACTCAAGTGCTTCCCATGTGGGAAGTTAGAGCAGCAGCCCAGACATGTTGGAGACGTTAGGATGGCATTTTCCCCCTGATTCTGGGCAGTTTCTGTCTGATGCATAAAGAGAAAGCAACATCATTCCCACTCTGCAAAAGTGTGGAAACAAAGCAGCCAACTGTCACCATCAGAGTGTGTTTTGCAGTGAAACAATGGGCCACATATCGTGGTCCTTGCAAGTGTTCCAAGGCAGGAGAAGGGAACAGATGGTAAGCTAGGACTTGCGGCTTCCTTAGAAAGGTTTACCAGGCTCCCGTCTGCTGAGAGTGGCAGGCGCCAGATTAAAGGAGAGGTTCTTTCTCCTTAAAATCATTTCTAGTGGGATGCAGTTCAGCATCTCTTCTTGCACGTCTCACATGGGCCTCATGTGAGGGGCTTGGGTGGCCATAGGCTAGTGATGTCCAGCTGAGGTTGTGGCATGGTGGGTACCAGGGCAGGCTGGGCAGTCAGGGAGGCCGGTGGCCAGGACAGGACTGGGGCTGAGGCTCTGAGGCAGCTCCCAAGCGTGAGGTGAGGCCCCCACCAAGGCCTCTCCTGGCTCCTTCTCCTGTCATGGTGGGGAGGTAGAGCCTGCTGCTGCCTGCAGGACCCTTTGCTGCTTCAGGAAGTCCAGGCAATAGCACAGCCACCTCCGTGCTGCTGCTGGTCCCACCTGGATGAGTGCCTGTAGGAGTTCCCTCTAGGGAGAAGAAATATGATGGTACCGAGTAATTCTTAACTCCATGCCTTATGTCCAGCTAGAGCTAGAGCCAACTCAACTCCGAGGAGCTGAGACAAAGGAGGAACAGTTTTATATATAACTGAGAACATAAAGAAAACAGGCTTGAAAAAGCCATTTAGCAGGTGTTGCCGAGCACTCCAGCCTGTGGCATGTAAGCTCGACCTGTATTTACCAGCCTGTAACAGGCGCAAGACAAGGGTGCGTGTACAGGACAACGCCAGAGACAAGTGGGTCCTGTCCTGCTGTGGATGTTCTGCCACCCCTTGGGATGTGCTGCAGGACTGGGGTGAAGCGGCAGCCGGAAAGTAAAATACCAGGATGCTTCAGCTATGGCCTTGCATTTCACGGTCAGGGCTGGGGCCAGCAGCACAGCTGTGATCCCTGCGGACATAAAGCACAGAGCTTGTATTCCTTTCAAAACAAGGCCTGCTAATTTGAGCTGTTACAAAAAAACCCAAAACCCAAAAAGCCAAAACACACATATACAAAAACACCTTTCCTTTTTTTAATGACAGCCTCTGTTTCTGTTTGCTGAGATGTTCTTAAGCTAGCCATTTTAGGAAATGTGGGCGCTTCAGCTACAACCTTTGTTGACCAGCTTGTTGCCACAAAATCCATCTGAGATGCAGGTGGCCTGCACTGAGCCTCAGCAGCCACTGGGTGAGTGACTTGTGTGAAGGCTGTCGCAACTCCAGTTATGTCTTTGGTGCAGGAAGACCATGCAAAGAAAGGACAGGAATCTCACAGCAAGATTAAAATTTCATAGGTTTAACTGTAGCTTCTGGGTGACGCTTCAGAAGAACTTATTAATTCAGTTGCTGATGGATTCATTTCAATCTCCCCGCCTGCTTTTTGACCTATGAGATAAGGAGTAAATCATTCATAGCCCTGCATGACAGTTGACAACCTTGCAGCCACTGAACCTGAAATAATTAGCTTTTGTGAACTGACCTATGTTGCCATGTAAACAGGTATACAGATTCATACTATAATGCAGGCGAGAGGATTTAGCTGGTAGAACTAAACTCCAGGAAATGTTGGTCTCAAAAAGGGTTCACAACCGCCTCCACAGTTTGTCAACAGCAGCCAGATTAATTTTGACCTCCAGAAAGACAAGAAGTAGTTGGAATCACCCATGCTGCAGTCCAATGAAGAAGCACAGTAACAAAGCCAATAGCATCTATAGTTAGTAAAGGCAGGCTTTCCTCCTAGAGCTTTGTGTTTACTAACAGGTTTTTACAATGCACCCAAGAGATAGCTCACATTTTGCAGAGAGTGAAAAGTGAACTACAGGCTGGGTCTCTAGTTCTCTATTTAGGCCAGCCCTGACCTCAATTTACTGAGGTTCGCCTAGAACATCTATTCAAGGTAAATATATAGCACTAACTTGGAGAACCAATGCCATTTTTTACCTTGGATCACCCAGATTTTAAAGTTCTCTTGTCCATCTTATTGCACATCTTTTCTTTCCCCCACAATCCAGCCTTTCTGGTTTTATACCTTTCCAGACAGCTGCATTTCCAGAACTGCTTTGTGACTATCCGGTTTAATTCTTATTCCCCACGAGAGAAGCTTTGTGTTTCCCTGATATGCCAAAATCTGCTTCATAAGCTTGAAAAATTCCCAAAGATATTCCTTATCCATTCTGAGAGGGATGGGATTCTTGGTATCTCAGCTCAGCATGTGTAAACAATAGCTAAGCAATTCTTTTGAAACTCATTCAATAATTGACTAGCCCAAATTTTTGTAGAGGTTTGAAGAAAAATCTCATTGCTTAGCGTTCAGAGTGGTGTTTGAAGTTTGAGTAGAAAGTATTTTCCTCTCCCCTGTGCTACCTGTTATCCCGCTCCACAAGTAAGAACATACAGGAAAGAATAATAATAAAAATTCTGTTTCCTGAAGATTTGATACAAAGCTTTCCTTGAACAATGTAAGATCTTTTAAATGAAAAAAACCCACCCAACTACCTAGCTGTTTCAGACAGTTATAAGCTATCTTTATTTACATGTACATAAATTTTAACTCTACAAAACAAAAACAGATAATAGGCTGAGATTAAACTTTTGGATCAACAGCTGTCGGACCTTGTCAAATGCTGAGGTTTGCATGGGGCATGGACATATAGGCAAGCCAGAATAAATTCACAGATTTCTGAAGTTATAAAATAGCCCAAGTATTATACCTGTTGGCTATGGCTATGTGATTTAGAGTGCCAAAGGATTATAACTTGGAGACTTTAAGTGATTTTAGTTAAAATCAATTTCAGCTATCAAACAACTATGCTTCCTACAGAATATTTTTCGGAGCCACATCTGTGTCTTTGGACCCTGAGCAGGCAGGCACTTAGAAGCTGATAATGACAAGGAACACCATAACTTTCTGATTTATTAGTATCTGTGTGTTTATGGTGCAGATTACCTGGATTAATCTGAGAGATGTGCATCCAGTGGAAGAACTCGGAGAAAGCAGTTATGCAGTGGGTGTCAACACATGCACAGCCTATAGCAGAGTCCTGAAAGTCATTGGCCATTGGCTCCCCTGTTACCATGTGACTGAGTGCCTCTATTCTTGAGAAATAATATTTAATGAAAACCATAAATCTTCAATATATTTTAATCTAGTTTGCGCTGTATGCCATTGCTCATCTTCTTTTGCCAACTCTTACCTTCTGCATTATTACCACCACTTGAGCATTTAACTAAAGTGGTATTTAATATTAAACTAGAGGGTTCATCACTTTCCTTGTTAACATATCCTTCAGTATTCAAAAATATATTTTCATTACAATTTGCACTAACTGTTCCTTTAATTGATATTAGGTATGCTAAGTCACGAATCTAATGGTTTTTGCATTGTCTTCTCAGTATGGGTTAGCTTCATGTATTAATACAAACTCTTTTTGAGCTGAAGACCTGGGGGTTCACAGTTGCAGGTCTTTAGCTGTGTAGCATTTCCTGATTTATTAGGATTATTATGCATTCATCTTTTGTCAGTGAAGTAATTTTGGAAGAGCTTTTTAAAATCTACCTGTCATACCTATATAAAGGCAAATCTGTATGCAAAAATGAAACATGAGAATCTGATTTTAATTCTACTAAACCCAAGAAAATCAGCTTTTACAGCTGTACAGAAGGTGTTTTCAAATGTATCAGCACACAGATCTAGCTGAATTTGAACCCATTGTGTTAATCTGCAGTTAAACATTGTGGTCTCTAGCTGAGATGGGTCTTAACAGTGAAGTTAAATCTTAGCAGAAGCTAGTTCTTGTGGTAAACTGACAGATCTCTATTCAGATTCATTTGGCTTCTGTCTTCCTGTTACAGAGGTGTGACATTTAAGCACTACTTAAGACCTTGTTACCATTCGCTAAGGTGCTCTGAACTGTCAAGACAGACCTGCAAAGATATCTAGATGTGCAGACTAGAGCTGCCAAAAATCTTCTGGCTGGTAGAATTTGCAGTAGCACAACGCTTCACTATGAAGCACAATCAATTGATTCTTAAGTGGCCATTATTTGAGAAGTAGACAGTCTGTTCATTAGTGGAACTGATGAAGAGTGAGATGTTAACAGAGAGTATTTTACTGCCAGCTTTTAGAGCCGCAAGGGGAATATGCAGAGGGGAAAGTGAGCCTTCCTCACTTCATTCCATTCCTCTCCATTCCTCATCATTACAGCTACATCCTTAGAAATGCAAAGAAAGCAGAGGAACAGCTTTGATGACTTGCCAAAGGCTGCCTTTTACAGCAATTCATGCCTTGGAGCATTTAATCATATCATGGTGCTTTTCTTCAGATATCAGTTTGAGAGAAGTCTAGTCACTAGGCTCTTATTTAGCCTTGATTTATCAGAAGTTTGTGATTCTTCCTCCTACAGGAAAAATCCCAGCCTTTTCAAAAGTGCAGAACCATGAACACAGGCAGCACTGCTGTCTTCTAGTGGTGGAAGGTACACAAGAGTAGACTTGATACTACTCGTGAAGAGTTGTCAGGCTATATGAGAAGCAGCTGTCTTTCAGCCCCTATGAGGTTACCCCTGTAGTGCAGAGATACAACCTCCTTCCTCACTGGAAAACTCCATTGCAATCAGGTTTTTACCCTAAACATTTAGAAGTATGGTATGGACAGCTACAGTTTAAGAGAAGGACTAGTTACCAAAGATGGTAACAGTAAGACTCACTTCTAAAATGTCAAGAATTGGTCTTAAAAGCTTTATTTTGAAGCTGCTAAGCTGTTGATGAGAGAGAAGAAAACAGTCAGGTATGGCTTCATTTCTATTACCTCTGCTGAGAAACTGGTGAATACAAAGGACAGGACGATGGACTTTTCCATGTTTAATGGATGATGGATACTCTTGCTGTCCAGCCTTGGAGGTGAGTTTCAGCTCAGGCAGAAGGGTTGCTAGACATAAGTGTTTGACAAGGAGATATCAACAGAGGATTTTTCTCCATTCCACAAGGCTCTAGAAATTCTTAGTGCTTTTGGATGTCACGGTGACAACATGAGAAAAACTGTAACATTTGTTTAGTCATTTGACAGACTGCCACATATCTCAAGAGTTCAAGCAGGAAGTTAGAACAAGAATTAAGATCCCTATCTTAGTAAATTTGAGATACTTGGGGAACTGGTCTTTTCGGGTCAGCTTTTGTCCCTTGCTGACCAGAGCCTGCTGTGTGAATACATTTAGAAAAGGCTGCAACAATCTCTTAATATTAAAAATATTAAGTAACTGAGCTGTTAAGTTCTCAGTGTAAACAAACCTTACCTTTTCAAGCCTGATGTACCTCCACTTACAGA
Source organism: Limosa lapponica baueri (assembly GCA_002844005.1). Lineage (NCBI taxonomy): Eukaryota > Metazoa > Chordata > Aves > Charadriiformes > Scolopacidae > Limosa > Limosa lapponica. The sequence continues at coordinate 39,955 of KZ508019.1, read as the reverse complement.
CAATAAATTTTAAACTCCATTATGACATTTTGACAATTACAGTAATTTCTGTGCTTACATCTGCCTGTTAACATGCCATGGGATTTGTAGAATTTACACAACCACCACAGGACCTGTAGCACACTTGTTTTCATTAATATTTCCGATTCTCAGAAATCAATGAGGGATACTATTACCTCCAAGTATCATATGACATTGAAAAAGAAGCTCTAACATATCTAAAAATTATCTCTCACAATCTGCAGTTTAGATATCAGTTGTGATTTCTGGTACATTTTGCAACTGTTCATAGTTTTGGCTTTTATCTGTTCTGGGCTGCAGTTTTCTTTGGGTTTATGCCAAGCAGTATATGTCTGAATATATTTGCGATTTATTATTTATTTAAGGAATCTTGGCAAGATGAGTATTTTTTTTTTCAGTTCAACAGCATATCACAAGCCTTCCCTCTGTTCTTAGAACAGACAGTTTGAAATGTGAGAATTTGGTTAGAACAGAACGGTTTCTTCCATTTTCTCTTAATGACACTTTCCAGTACATACCCAGAGGTAGGTGTAAAGTAATTGTCATTGTAAGTGAAAGCAAGTATGATCCGAATAATTTGTTTTGTATGAAATTAGACATGCTTGATACATTGTAATAAGAGAATTTCCTTTTTGATGTAGATTGTGTACAATGATGAAATATATATTGCATCTGATGATCCCTAAACAGTTAAGCAATCATCACAGTGCTGACAAATTACCACATACCAGAACATTTAATGCAGATGGTGGGAGCCCATATTTTCCTGAAGAAATCATAAACAGGTTGCAGATTCATCAACTCAATAAGCCTTAGATTTTTTCATTCCTAAGTAGTTTCTTTCAGTAAGAAGTCAGCTCATTCATTGCCCAAATATATTGACCTACAGTTATTACTTCTCCATCAAAAAAAAAATAATCAATGACATGACCTGTCAGTCTCTTCATATTGAAGTACTATAATGTAGAGCCTTACTTCTGAATGGATCAATTGTACTGATGTAGATGAGAATCTCTTGCTTTAGGCTTGTGGCATCCGACCCAATAAAGACAGCAGAACTCTTTCTGTCAAGGGCAATGGGTGAAAAACTAGCTTCCATTATGCACAAGTAGCTCAATCAATTTATTATTTTCAAAAAAAACAGACTCTTGAACCTATGCCGCCATCCTCTCACAAAAAAGTGCAATTTGGTACTCCGCTGCCTTTGAGGATTATTGTTAATTTTCTTTCTGATGGGTATATGTGGTTCTTTTGTAAATCAAGTGACAGTACTGCATGACAATTGAAGGATGACCTGTACATTTCAAGGGACCGCACTTGCTATTAAAGCATTACATAGCACAGTAATTTTAAAGGGAATGCATATCTAGCAAGACAGATCCTCTGTAACATAAGAGTCTTGTTTAATGACATTAGGTGTCTGATCTCCTCAATTTAAATGTGTGCTGAAGAACCCATATTCCAGCCCACCAAAATCACATCCATGCTTGTTGTTCAAACAGCTCCATGTTAGGGCAGACTTACGCAGTTACGGGAAAAGGGTTACACAGTCCCTTCATCGCACGTACCAAATTAGTTAGAAAGATTATAACATTGTCAGGCCCACAGATGGATAGACAGTGTTACTTTGTCGTTGACAGAAACAGCAGATACATGGATTACCTTTTTAGTGAATATGTTCCTATGACTTTCTGTGGAGGAGGTGGTGTTGCTGTAGTAGGACTGCATTCTGCAGCCTTCTCTTTTGAAGCTGCTTTTTCAAGATAATGGGTTACCCCAACCTCCTCCATGTTGTTGCAGTCTTCCCACAAATCTCACAGAGGCTTGGCTGCCCAGCTGACATCACTTCTGTGCTGCCCCTCGCACACACTGCTTCAAACAGACTTTCTTTGAACACAAAAGCGGGTTTTTCTCCAAAGCTCCTTCTCCAGTTGCCATACTCTGGACTTCCCACCCTCAGTCCGTCCAGCTTATGCATCTTGAAACCTCCCTCACCCACCCACCCATCCATCCATCCATCCACCCTCCCTCCCTCCCTCCCTCCAAGCCCTCAACCATGCCCCCAGCCTCTCTTTCAAGGGCCGCTGGGAAGGGAATTTGTAAACTTGATGTAGTTGGACCATTATTACCAACAGCTGACAATACAGTCCCTTCCCCAGATGCCTCTTCCTCTCTCCAGTCCTGGAGTTCCCTTATGTTCCCAGTGTAGCGGCCAGTACTTTCTCAATAGTCACAGTCACTCTGCTACAGGAGCAACAAGGAAGTGGTCTCACCTGTTTTTCCTTGAAGCCTCAAGATGTTCTGACAGTAGCCTAACTCCCTACTTTCTCCATCTATGAGCAGAAGACTACTTTCCTTCCTTTGCTATGGGAATTTTGGAACGAACAGCAGTCCTTGATCTATAAGGTCTCAGTTACAGGATCAAAACTCCTATAGCAATCCTGGACTTGTTTGGCTTGGGAGTTCTACTCAGGAGACTAACACTGTCACTCATCTTTAATGTTCACCATGACTAATGCTTTTCTTTCCCTTAATATCGTGTGTGGGCATAAAACAAGATACACATCCTTAAAGATTTAGATGTTTTCTCAACTGCAGTAAGCATACAAGTTGAATTACAACATTAATATTTAGATAAAGCCATGTATTTTTTATGTTCTTTGTGATCAAGTAAATCCCCAGATGATATTGAGAAATTCTGCTCTGTAATTTCTAGTTATGAAGCAGAATTCATAATACTCTGTTTTTAAATTGAGGTGAACAAGAGTTTTTGACAACTTTGATCATTTATCTAGTTATACCACTACTCTTTATGTAGAGCCAAAAATGTGAAATAACTTTCAATCACAGGCCCCTGTCCTGGCAAGAGAACTTTTGAGGTCTGTATATTGTTTCCTAATGCACGGAAAGAATTGGAAGTTAGTGGCAACAATTGATTCCTCCCAACTCTGTTTCACATGTATTTTAGCAACCCTCAGATTTAAACCCCAATTGAGCATTTGCTAAGTTAAGATAATGAAAAAAGAAGCTTTGCAGGTATTTTTATTTTATGTAAGCAAGAGAAACAAGGACACATATCGGAAATACATTGACATTTTTGCTCGCTTGCCCTTCCAACCTAATAAAAACTGTAGCATCCCAAAGATGTTGCAAGAAGATCCCTGTTCAGATGGATTCTGTAGAACATAACTAACCTTTTCCAAACTGTGGTGCTTGTCTCTGACATGAGATCTGTCACCCACCATAAACAATAGTCTGCTCTTAATGTCTGCTTTATAGCTTTGTCAGGGCTCGCAGCATTGGTTTGTTCAGTCTTTGAAGAATCTTCTGTAAGAAAGAGGTGATCAATTTTTCCCCCTGGTTCACATGTTACCATTTAAAATGTACTGTGACGAACTTTAAATGAGAGCATAACAAATTAAACTAGAGGAGTCCCTGGGCATTTATAATGTTAACAGCTGGAGCACTGTAACAAATATTTTTCCAATTTAAAAAGCTCTAGCTCATTAAGTGTAAAGGAAAGTTCACTTCAGATCTTCAAATGTAACAGGCTACTAAACAGTCAATTAAATTTTGAGTCCTGTCTTGTTCTCCAACCTGAATGTTAATGGAATTCTATTAATTGAACATTATATCTAAGAGAACAAACAATCCATCTCATACCTAGTAATTTTTTTAATGAGCCCAATCACAGGCCACCTTTAATGCCACATGTATTACATTCCTAAGCGAAGCACGTGTACTGTCTGCATTACTGACTTTAAGATTTAAGTTCTGTGCGGTAACCAAAATCATGACTATGCTGCAATAGTGAGAATGGTGGTTACAGACAATTGAGGCTACATTTTCCTTTCACATAAGCAATTTTACCTTTTCACCCCTTTTATCCATTGCTTACAGTTAGTATACATGTGGCTGTTTGTCTTGATTTTTTATGTTCTTAAGGACTTCTTCACATGCACAGAGTCCAGCTTAAAAAAATGCACTTGGACAAAAAACCTGCAGGTTGAGCTGGAGCTCGAAGTACAAAATGCTTCTTACTCCGCCAAACCATATGTTTCGCTATAAGAAGCAGCATTAGAAATGGCAGGAAAAATTCCTACAAATTACTCAGAAAAAAACCCAAAATTACCACAAGTAGGAGCTGGGAGACGATAATTTGCAAAAAAGTTTTTAAACAGAAAGGTGGAGTTTCATCTCAGATAAATCACTAGAAAACAGGGAGCAGCTCTTTGCTGACACAGGATAAAATTAGATGAAGTGACGTGACATTGTATCTAACTGTATGCTAGAGATCCACACAGCCAAACTCATGCATTGAATTTGTAGAGATTGCTTTCTGCCCTCCATCATTTCTCCTTACTTATAAAAGAAGGAATATTAACTTTAATTAACAAGATATACCAAAGAGGGAAACTCCACAGATTTGAGGGAGGAAGCTATTTGCACCAAGGAAAGGGCAAGCACAGAAATGTTTAGATTCCAGGTATATGTATCATATTATCTTCAAGAGCAACAGCTACTGCTTAGGTTTAAAACCAAGATAATGTTTATCACAGGTGTTTCATGGATATGCAACAGGGGACAGATATATTTTGAAGAAAAACTTCTAAGGCAGAAAGTAATGAAGAAAGCCCTGTTCACCTAAGATAACTGCAGACAGTTATCACAACCCTCCCAAGAGGTGGGAGGCTGACAGATCTGAGCCTGAACATGGATTCTGTTGAATGACTTTCCTCGGGCACAGGGAGACTGAGCCAACTTCAACAGATCTTGTTTTCATCCTCCTTAGTTTCAATTTTTCTGTTCTTCGAGAAGTTCTACTTGTGTGTCGCTGACTCCTCTAGAATAACAGTTTCTTGAAACCTCAGATCAGAAATCCCTAATATCACCCGAGGTGCAAGGGGCCCTTACAAAGATCCAGACCAAGACCACCCTGAGGTTTTAATATTCAAGCTTAGGAGATGCATCTCGCCTAGGAAATAGCCTCCAGCTCCAGTATGTTTAGCTGCTTTTCTTCTGTAGCTAGTCACACCATACCTAGAGTCAACTCCCATCCATGTGGTAGTGAATTCTGATTTAGAAAACATTGCTCCTTCTTACTGTTTGTCCTGCCCCAAACCTCAGAAAGCACACCACATTTTGAGGCAGCATGCAGAACCATGCTAATTTATGCCTTGCAGAAATCAAAGTTCACTGTTGAATCAAATGCCAATATCTGGGTACTTAACACACACCACTGACTTTTACAAAAAGAAAGAGGTGGGAAAAAGGGCAATAGCCCATTTTTATTTTTCACTACAGTACAGTCCTCTCTTTCTGTTTCTATAGAGGAAAAGCACATCTTCAAAATGTTATTTCCTCCAGCATCTCTTTCTGAAAAATCTCTATTTTTATTCTAATGTTTAATTGCTATAATGGAATCATGGAATCATGGAATTGTTGGAGTTGGAAGGGCCCTTCTAGAGATCATCTAATCCAACTCCCCTGCCAAAGCAGGATTGCCTAGAGCACGTTACTCAGGACTGCATCCAGGCGGGTCTTGAAGATCTCCAGAGAAGGGGACTCTACAACCTCCCTGGGCAGCCTGTTCCAGGGCTCTGTCACCCTCACCATAAAGAAGTTCTTCCTCATATTTGAATGGAATTTCCTATGTTCCAGCTTGTGCCTGTTGCCCCTCGTCCTGTCACTGGGGACCACTGAAAAGAGTCTGGCTCCATGCTCCCTCAGACCACCCTTTAGATACTTGTGAGCATTCATAAGGTCTCCCCTCAGCCTTCTCTTCTCCAGGCTAAAGAGTTCCATCTCTCTCAGCCTTTCACCTCTTGCTGGATGCCTTGTCCCTTCAAGCAAGCAATACAGGCCTGCATTTCTGTTTCTCTTGTGAAAGTCTAATCCTAGACTACAGGGTTTATAGATCACATCAGCAATTTCATATCTTTTCTGTTTCAGAAAATCTGAATGTAAATATTGCTTGAAATTCCTTTTACTTGAAACTGAATAACAATCAGTAAGCATTAAAGGCAGCTTCATGTTCATCCCGAAGAATTATTTATCTCAGATAAGTGAATAAAATGGTACAATAACTGTAGTATTGAGAAATGCCAGTTTCGTTCAACCTTTTGCCACAGGAGAGATACAGTACAGATGGATTTCAAAGCAACAATGAAAATTAAATGAATGTTAAAGAGGAATTCGGTTCCTATGTGCAATCTCAAGCTACTACACTCTTCACATTCCTATCTGATTGTAATTTGCTGTTATTATTCTAGCATAATTCAATTGTCTTAAGAACTAATATCACAACCTTTTGAGCAGTGAATGAAGATAACAAGAGCTGTTTAACCTGGAATGCTAAAATTATATCTGAAGCTATTACCTTCTGAGGAGGCAACTGTCTTAATAGTAGGTACCATGAGAAATGTTTCTTAGCAAAAAGGTTTTGCATCATGGCAGTTCTTTCCCAATTCTTGAGCTATTTCAGCTGAACAAAGTCTTAACCAGTACTTACATGTATTTACAAAAAATAATGCCACCTTCTTTCTTTGTCTGTTTTGATGGGTATAAAGCTCTCAAAGATTCATCATTTTGCACAATATGGACCAGGATGGATTAGTACAAGATAAAATTTCTTTAAGACAATTGGGCATTTCCTGGGACCTTTTAAAGACCTCTGGTCTGCATTATGAGAGAAAATGCTTTCCAAAAATGTCTTTAAGTCACTCAGAATAATCTCCCTTGAATGCATTATGCTGCCATTCACGTACAGAGGGAAACTTGAGTAATGTGAGAAAACAGGAGGAATATATATTATCTCAAGAAAAGTTCCTTAACATTCAAGAAATTCAAGAAATTACAAACTCAGTAAAAAAGTCTAGATTGTAAGGCCTAGTACATATAGACTTGACAAAACAATACATCTTTGCAAATCTGTAGTGGTGTCTGCTTTGAAATAGGTATTCATAACCCCACCACATTAATGGCATTTCCACACACAGTTTAGGAGCACCTCCTGGACAGCTGTTAGCAGAAGGAAGTAAGACACGGGGCTTACCTGGGATGTTCCATGAAAAGAGCATTGTACAGTCTATATAAGGCTAATATTTCAAATCCTAACGGCTCAGTAAGTAGCAAAAGAGAAATCTTAACTCACCATTAATTTCTGAAGGATCTGGATGGAGTCAATAACATCCCCTGAGCTCTTCTTATGCAAGGTGACAAATTCCTAAGCCTGAACTTTTACAGAGATGGCTTTGCTAATGTCTTCCTGTAGAAGCCTGAATCAATCAACACTTCACAAGGCTTAGGATTTGATTGCTTTCAGGTTCGTGAAGTTTGCAGGCTGAATATTTAAGAAGCCTCTTTGACCCTTCTTTTGATTCTTGCTGTTCAAAAGCAGTAAAGATCCCAGGTAAGCAGCTTCATTCAGAGTAGAAGGTCATCCACTTTCATGTAACACCTGTGACATCTTGAAAATGTACTTCCATGTGCCTTTTAATTACTCATGTCAAAGCTGAAGTACCTCTCCTCCTAATAAGTCACTTTTGCAAAATATGAGACAGAAAAATGACTAAGACTCATTTCTGTGGCCAGCCAATAGAAAGCATGGATCAAGATGTTACAGGCAGCATCAAAGTTTGCTTAGTCTAAAAAAAGCTCAGGACCTAATCCTCTAGAACCTGCATCCTTCCAGAGGCAAGGAAGCAGTCACCTCCATGTCGTGCTGGGGTCCTCTATCAAGGCTGAGTTGTGAGAGAGAGAAGCACAGCTACAGACAAATTTCCTGAAGGAAGGTTCTTTTCCAGCTGAAGACCAACTTTCTCAATAACTAGGGGGGAGTATGTGCAAAGAAAAAGCGGCAGCGGCAGCATATACTTCTGCTTGACAGTACATATGTAGCCAGGCCTACATTCTTAGAAATGAATGTGTTTAGCTTAGAGTAGATCAGCACGTTTCTGGCAAATACTCATAGGTTAGTCTGCAAGAAATGATATTTAGTCAGAGAAACAATTACTATTCTAAGTACAAAATGAGGAGGAAACATTATTCAGTAAGTATGTGGAAAAAAAATAAATCATATATATGCCCCCTCTGCATCTATTTGGAAGTGTCAGAATAAGATGTTATTTTAACTTATACTGACATATTATTTCAATAGGCATCTGTATTACTCAAAATATGCATAATAGATCACTATGAATTGAATTTTATTTTAATTTAAACTTTCTTCGTATTTATTATGAAATACAGCTCACGAACACTACTTCTTATTCACTACACCCCTTTTGTTCTCAGTGACTCACTGAGTACATTCCCTAAGAAAGGGAATACGATTAGTCAAGAGCTCACAGACCAAGGACATCTGCTAATAGGACAGTACTTCTTTGGGGTTCATACAAGAGAAGATTGAAGTTTGTTAATGTTGAAGTTTTCCAAAGCCTAAAGTAGTTCCAAGCATAGAACCCATGATGATGCCAGCTGCACGTTTTTGCTATTGTTGGAGGACATCATTTTGAAGTGATCAAGTAAAGACAGAAGATGAAAACATCACCCTGTTGCAGCAGTTATGGTGGGGGGTGTGTGTGGAGGAAGCCAGGGACAGCCTACTGTCCCACTGTTTTTTATAGAAGGAAGCAGAATCACATTTACTTGCTTTTTTGCAAGAATTATTCTCATACAAGAACCAAAACAGACTCTAGATGTTGTTTTAGCCATTGCATAGTTTTAGTAGAGCATCAGGACTGAAGGGACCCTGAGGATCCTCTACAGACAACCCACAAATATGCTTGTAATGACTGCTGCATTAGTAACTCACAGTTGCCTTCTTCCCACAACTGAGCCAATGCCATTCAAGGAGATGAAAACATTAAGACATTTTGATAAAAATTGTGCCAGTCATTTTATTCCAGTCCTTCACAAAGACTGCTAATTCTTCATGCCTAACAGACATACTTCTGCCTAGCAAGTGTACGGTTAGAAGAGAGGCTGTATAACAGACATACCTGTTTATTAGCTGTTTCCAAAGGTAAGCTAGAGCTGACTCTGTGTTGATGATCAGAGGGTAAACATAACCTGGATTTCCCACGTATGGCTAAGGAATCAGCAGGTAAAGGCCAGTTGGCTTTGGCAACCAAGGAAGTCAACATCGGCAATCAAAGAATTAAGCTAAAAGTAAGTTAGACTCTCAAGAAATGTTGGATTAGAGGACCTACACAGTTCTCCCTCAACTCTTCTGGAGGGAGAAAAACACCTTGATTCTTCCTGACTTCTGTTTGGGATGTCCTTGTTCCTGAACCCAAGGTTCCTGCAGTGAGATAACGGGGTAAGACTGGGCTTCCAGTCTGTACTATTGTAGCGTAACCTATACGCTGAAGCATTTCTACCTGAGAAGGCAGCCATCAAGTACCATTTTACCTCACCAGAAAGCAGGAGATTTTGCATGCAAAGGCTTTGCATTCTTGAAGAGTTGTCTTACTTTAGGAATACTGGTTGGTCCCCTAACTAATTAGGGAGCAGTAACAGTGAAGAATATATGCCATAGACTGAGGACATGAAAAGCAAGCAGAGCAATAAATGACAAACAATGCTGAAGTATTACAGGAAATAAAACCTCGCTTAAATACAGTTAATATTAGGAAGATTAGGAAGACAAAGTCTCAGTGCACACATTTTGCAACCAGTAGGTCAACTTTCCTTTTTATCAGGAATTTAGTGATAGATGACAAAGCCTATCTTTGAGTGGCTTAACTATCAAATATGTGAAAAAGCCTTTGTAGGAAAACCTCGTGTTAATTCCACTCATAGAATAGAATCACAGAGTAGTTTGGGTGGGAGGGACTTTTAAATGTCATCTAGTCCAACTCCCCTGAAATGAGCAGGGACATCTTAGAATCATTGAATCATTGAATGGTTTGGGTTGGAAGGGATCTTAAAGATCATCTGGTTCCACACCCTCTGCCATGGGCAGGGACACCTCCCACTAGACCAGGTTGCTCAAAGCCCCATCCAGCCTGGTCTTGAACACTTCCAGGGATGGGGCGTCCACAACTTCTCTGGGCAACCTGTTCCAGTGCCTCACCACCCTCACAGTAAAGAATTTCTTCTTAATATCTAATCTAAATTTCCCCTCTTTCAATTTAAAACCATTACACCTCATCCTATTGCTACACTCCCTCATAAAGAGTCCCTTCTCATCTCTCCTATAGGACCCCTTTAGGTACTGGAAGGCCGCTGTGAGGTCTCCCCAGAGCCTTCTCTTCTCCAGGCTGAACAACCCCAACTCTCTCAGCCTGCCTACAAAGCAGAGGTGCCCCGTCTCTCTGATAATTTTTGTGGCCCTCCTCTGGACCTGCTCCAACAGATCCATGTCCCTTTTGTGCTGAGGACTCCAGAGCTGGACGCAGTACTCCAGGTGGGGTCTCACCAGAGCGGAGTAGAGGGGCAGAATCACCTCCCTCAACCTGCTGGCCATGCTTCTTTTGATGCAGCCCTGGATACATTTGGCTTTTTGGGCTGTGAGCACAAGTACCTTCCAATCTAGACAATTCTATGATTGCCATCTCTTGTCCTGCTTTTCATCCATCAGTACCCCAAGTCCTTGGCAGGGCTGCTCTCAATCCCTTCACCCCCAGGCTCTCACTTTATTTCATTTGACGACCACATTAAGTGGCATTGTTTAACAACAATTAGTTTCCTTTTTTTTGTTCTAGTTATTGCTCCTTCATCTCTAGGGTTCCACTATCTCACAAATCCAATATATTTTTTAAAAAGTGGAAGTTCCTGACATTTTATTTCATGTTTTCTTATTCTGAGGGAAAAAAAGGAATACAAAGCATGCAGCCCCTGGCTACATATATTATAACATTACACAGTTCACATCCTCAGCAATAAGAGAAATTCCTGGGCGACCTTTTCATTATGAGGGCACTTCAAGAAATGAGATATCAGCTTAAATGCATTCGGTGAACCAATGCTGTTTACCCAAGGCTACTGAAACTAAACAGTATGAACTGCTCCAGGTTATTTTGGTAGCTCTTCCTAGTTTCACCTATATAATCAAACAAAGAGCTGGGACTGGGGCAGCTAATTTAATTGATAGAACAGTTTTCTTTCATAAGTAGAGGGCTAACTCCATGTTTCACTCAACGCCACCTGTGTTTTGAATGATCCAAGTTTCCAGGAAGTTTCCGCTGTTCCCATTTGTGCACGCAACCCCTGGTATACTTCCCAAACTCACCCTCCAGTTAGTCTCTCTAATTTAAACAGTCTTCTCTCACCCACTAGGTGATTAGCAAGAATAAACCCAGTGGTCTGCAGTCCCTGCTTGTTACAAATATACACATCACAGACCACTTTCCAATGCAGCCTGACTTTCAAGCAGCTCCTCAGACCCACCCCACAGCTTCTTCACTCCCCTCTGGGTTTCCCTTCTCACCACCTCACTCATCCTCTTCACCAGCTACCATCTGCTACAGCCTTTAAACACCACTTCTGCCTCATTACAGCTACCAATTCACCCTCTGAACTCCCTCGCTCCTCAATTATATGATTTCCCCAGTAGAAGTAAAGCTTGTGGCATCTCCTTTTAAAGGTCTGTCACCATTCCTAACATGCTTTCTATCTCCTTATATCTGAGGAATGTTAAAATTGAAGTATAAACACATTTGATGAAATGTAAAAATCTAAAATGAAAGCTGTAAGTAGTTACACTGGGTTGGGAAAAACTGAAAAAAGCTTGAGGGTCTTATACTCTCTGTGTGAAGCAGCTGTTGCCCTTACAGCAGATAATTTAAAGATCAGAATTACGAAGTACCTAGACATCTCTAAATGGCACACTGAGCACTTCAAGCAAAAGTAAATGAAGCGTTAAGCTACCCACAAAAGCCTTTCATTTTCTTACAACAGCAAAGAAGTTTATGACCATATAAGACCAAATCAAGTAATTTTATTTACAGATCTAGAACCTTCCAGATGACTGAAAGAGGAAAGCCTGTCAGTAAAGGCATAAGATAAGCTACCACAGCCATGAAATATACCAAGAGAAAAAAATATAATATGATTTTTGCAATTATTTCCCAAGTCTTCTGTCTCAATGTGCAATTAAAGACTAGTAGGAATGAAATCTGCTGTACATATATACTTAATTTTTATAAGAGGTAATGGCCATCCCTTTTAAATGTCTTGAGGTCCCAGGTTTCACATTGCAAGATGAGGTGTTGAGACAACCTTTAACAGCTGTTTTATTTTCCAATAAAAAATCCTTCTAAGCTATCAAAGCAGCTCAACTTTCAAGTGGGTCAAAATTGTATTACCTCCCTTTAACCCACAGAAAAGGGAATAACTATTGTCTGCAGTAAAAGGCTGTTTCAGATGTTTTTGTATTCGATGCTGCTGTTGCTATTGACAAGATGCGTACTGTCCTGATTCTCCATGGACTATCAGGCAATTTCTACTCAATCTCCAGCAATGTAAAACTCATCAGTTTCAGATTACTTGGAAAACACTGAGTAAGAACCCACGTTTCCTTCTAGCATCCCCCCATTCCCATTGTTCGAAAACCCTCCAAAACTAGCAAAATTATATTCACAGATAGGTGTCATCAGAGTCAAAGTATGTCTTTCTCCCAGGCTCAGTGTTGCGCAGGAGTTTCTTATCATGGGCAAACTGCAACGCAGAGAACCGCTGTAACCATTGCACTCCGAGTTACTGACCTTGATTTTAACTGTTTTCCTGCTGCAGATGTTCTGGAGCTGTCTTTGGTCCTAACAAACCTCTGGTTTGCTCATCCTCTTCATCTTGGACTGCTGTGCTCATGGCTGTGTCCATACTTGCTGTGTTTGACCCTAGATGCACAAGAGGTGACCCCTGGAATAGACAGCTTTAGCCCACACCATGGCAGGCTGAGTGAAGGTGAGAGACTCAGACCGACCAGAACTAAGGAGGCTTCCTTCCTAGTGCAGTTGTGTCTTCTGTGTGATGCCATCGTGCCAGAGAAACTGAGCAGCTACCAGATTTTTCTCCACCACTAGGAGACCCTGACAGGTTGTGTGAGTGTGTATGAGTATGTGCACACGTGTATGTGTATGTCTGTGTACTCTAATAAAGAGTCAGCTCTTGCTGCTGCCTCGCTGGGAGCATTTGTAATGTCTCTTTCCCAGATTTTTCTCCACCACTAGGAGACCCTGACAGGTTGTGTGAGTGTGTATGAGTATGTGCACACGTGTGTATGTCTGTGTACTCTAATAAAGAGTCAGCTCTTGCTGCTGCCTCGCTGGGAGCATTTGTAATGTCTCTTTCCCATTTCCTGGTTCCCTCTTTACAAAGAGCTTATGAAAAAGTGAGGCTGACAGTGAGATGCCAATCATCTGTAGCGTTTGCTTGAAGCAGACCAACAGAATCAGCATTTATTTGGGGGAAAGGGAAGATGGAGAAGAGTCACACTCCCTCCCATTTTGTAGTAATAGATATCTCATTTCTTTAGGAGGTTACACATTATTGAGAACTTTGCCAGCTCTCCTCCAGATCAAATTGTTTCTCTGTCCTCCATCTATAAAACAGACAGGGCTTAAAGTGTGAATTCAACTCCTTTTGCCACTTATTACAGAGTGCAGGTAAATAGATCTGTCACTGTCCCTTCCTTCCATGACTGGAGAATCATCACTACCATCTTTTGTTGTCCTAAAATCTTCCTCAGCTCATGAAGCAAAGCTTCTAAACCATCACTAGGAATGTTTTTCTGCCCTATCAAATACCTGTGTTTCTTGTATGTGTGACTATAAATGATATCTTCTTCTGGGGAAAAAAAAAAAAAAGGGAATTATTTTGTCCATAAATTTCTTCTCAGGTTTATGTTTTGCAACTGGAAGATCAATTTTCAGAATATGGCAAATACAAACAATACATCATTTTTCTTGTATGTTACATTCTTCTTTTCAAAGGAAAAAAAAAAAGTTTTTCCCTCTCTCTAGCTATCATTGTCTGAAAACAATATATACAACTTGACCTTTACCAGCAGACAGCTCATATCTAATGCTATTCCACCCTTAGGAAATACATAATTCTGAAAATCAAAACTGTATCATCAAAACATAGCCACAGTATTAATCCTGCTGGCAGCAGGGAGAACTCTCAGACAATAAATATATTTGAGATATTGTCAAATGTACTTGGTATATTAATAGTCACCCTTTCAATAACAACTTACTAGTTTTTGTGTTTTCATTGGTCAATCAGAAATATACAAAGAATTAGGGAAATAAAACCTCTGCAGTAACAAACATGACAAATGATGGAATAACATTTCCTTCTTCCCTTTCTCCTTTACTCAGTGGAACACTCACTGTGATTGAGAAGGTTGGATGAAGCATAGGTTGATTAAGATTGGCGTATGTCTAAAATAAGTTTTAATAAAAGCTGAACTGTTATACACTGTATAATTATAGACTGCGCATACAGTTATAGGTGTTAAGTAATGTACATATAAGGGACTGTATTGTACAGATTCCAGCTATAGAATTTATCTACAGGTTCTTCTAAGACTAGAGATCAACAAGCTGTTTATAACTCCATCTAACATCTTCTACAGGTAAATATCTAAAGATATTGATGACATATGTTGTTCATAAGTGCCCTATATTTACAAGTTTAATCATGTATTAACTTGTCTTAAGTGATTCTTAATATGCCATGTTGCAAGGTTTGATCAATACAATGATCATCTTCTTTATATATCTAGGTAAGAAGCCTAAGTATTCATGTAAAACAACTGCAATGCTGAATATAGCATAGTCATATTCACAAGGCAAAATAATGTTCTGTTGGGAATAAATAAGTACTGACCTGTTTTGAAAATCATCAAAGCTAAGAAATGGGCACAGGCAGTGGGAGAAAGTTTTCAGAAAAAAACTGCATGAATATTATCAAGAATAAATAAACTCTTCTGTAGAAAAACAGATATTCTGGAAAGCTCTCTCTCATTCATGCAAAAAAAGCAAACAATTGCACATAGCAAAATGATTTTGAAAATCCAGAAGTAGGTAATGTTTTTACTAACAGGGAGGAAAGCTGAAAATAGGAAATACGTTATTTACAATAAATAATCTGTTCAAGTCCTCTCGTCATTTTTATTGATTACTCCTGTGGGACTATGAATGTCAGTAAAAGGGAGGTCTCGGAAGCAGACTTGGATGCTGCTGTGACTTGCAGACTACTGTGGTGGTTTTTTTAAATGAACTTCTTTTTTCTTTCACATTAGATAATGTGACACAAAATGTGACAAGAACTGCTTCTAGAGGAAAAATATAGAAGAAATTAAGTACAATATATCACCAAACCACAATTGTTAAGATTTAGACAGTATTTTAGCATCCTGGTTGACAAAATCTTTCTTGTTCTTAGCTACTCTTATTAATATTTTTAATCAGAAAAATCTGTTTTCCTTCTGCACTATATAAATTGGAATATTTTGATAATTTTTCAATTAAAATTTTTTTGGTTTTTTCAGATGAAATTATTTTATTCATATATATCTTTAATCTTACTTAAAAAAATAATTCAAAGACTCCACATTGAAGCAAACCAATTAAAACATATACAATTTTGACCAACTCACTCTGAAAAATTTTTACAAACTAGTAAAATTACAGTTAAAAACGCTGAAGCTCAGTTATTTCCAATGAATCGAAAGGGAGCTGTTTTTTGTTTTTTTTTTAAATGACCTAACTGTTATTTACCAACTATGAGTTATAAAATTAAGCATCAAAAATTATACATCAAAATACAAAGGGGAGAAATGGAAATTGAAGGAGTATCTTTGGCAGGGTAGGGAAGGGCATAAGACTCGAAAGAAGAGATAATAGAGCACATTTATATTTGGAACATTCTCCTAAAAATACCTTTAAGTGAGCAGCCTCTCTTCTGTTTTCAGTCACTTTTAAAAAATTTATTGACCTGGGTCAGGTACTTACCAAGGTTTTCTCAGAAACCTGAAGAATCACAAGGAGCACCAAAAATAAACACATTAGTGGGAAGTCATCCCCAATAGCTTTTAATACTTTAAAAAGTACTAAAAAAGTTTCTTCTCTGTGGGGCCAGTCCCAGGCATTTCGTTGACTGACCAGTTCTCCTTTTCAGCTGTTGGACCTAAAATCTGCAGAATTTATTCTGTCAAACCTCCAAGAATACTATCTCTCTCTTAGGGACTGATGGGCTGAGCAATTTGCTTTTTTTGCTGTCAAGCACCCTATGAAGACTGTAGTGTATCATATATATTTTATAAACATATTTCTATTCTTCTTGCAGTTTATAAACAAGGAAACAAAAAATCCTATTAGTGAAGTATTTGTCTGAGGTGATATCGTTGCCTGCATTGGAACTTTTGAACTATCTGGGAAATGGAAGTCACTAATGCACCAGGTTTTGATTTGCGCTTCTCAGGAAATTTAATGAATTAGCTATGAGCAATCCCATATTTACTTGAAATTAAATAGCACTTAGAGGCATGTAAACAGAATCCATTCAAGATCTGTTTTTAGTTACAGGAATTTACAAAATGCCAAACTTTAAAAGAAAAAAAAAAAGTTGTCTTTCTTTTTCAATGATCAAGGTGTGAGGAAAAACTGAGTTTTATTACATCAGAGTTGCTTTTTGAGAAGAATTAGCCCTGTGTGCCAACTGAGGAGGACCAGCCACCTTCCAGTTTAATGACTAGCCTAGAGCCAAGGTAGGGAGGGACTTGGAGAAGCAGTGGGCTGTCTGAAACAAGGGGGCATTCGAGTTACAGCAATTGGAATTACACAAATGATAGCAGAAACTCAGTGTTAGCAGGAATTGGGTAGCTAGTGACCTGTACTACTTTTAAGTAAAAAAGTGAATAAAGCTGAAGTAAAGAGAAGAAAGCCCCAAGGCAGGCTTTGATGCATTGAAGTCAGATATTTGAGTTAGCTTGGACGTCAGCATTCAGAGCTGAGTGAAATCAAGAGGCAGGGAAGGACCTCCTTGTGCGGGGCAGAGCATTCCAGAAGGCTTTCACGCACCTTGGAGCCTTATTAAATTTGTGTTTTCCAAAACATGTTTATGGCAATAACAAGAATGGCTGGAAGAGATGCTGGGTAGCAAGAAGAGTACAAAGGACATAAACATTAGAACAGAACATAGTACAGTCAGATTCAGCATACTATCTCAGCTTCATATTATTAACACAGCTGTGAGATGTTTCTTGACTGACCAATGCTGTACATTGAATAAATGTAAGATTTAATATCTCTTAGGGCAGGTGAGGGACAGACATGTTAGACCTGTTTCAGTAGCTGTAGCCCTAAGTTTGCACATAATGGACCTCATTCTGTAACGTAGTCAAAAACAAACACAAAGGTAATATTATTTTTCTTTGTTTTGCCAAGGGCCTCGAGTAAAATTGTATGCTAATGATTCTGCTGAAGGTAAGCAATACCGGAAGAAAGCTCCCCAGCAGACATGCAGTCCCCTGTGGTAGAAGATGTGCAAAACCATTAGGACATTTATGGAAACTGCTGACAATATGTAACTAGCATTTAGTGAGAGAGGACTGGAATGATTTGTCTCTCTCCAGTGAGGTGGCTCCTTCCTTGAAAGGATTAAATATCCCTATTTGAAATGACATATGCTCAAAGTGAAATGTAATTAAACTGTAAAAAAAAAACAAATCACAAAGCAGATCCAGACTAAAATTCAGACAAGAGCCATTTCTTGAATCTTTGGGGGTACAGTGAGCATCAGCTTTTCCTTGCAGAAGAGAGTTCCCTTATCTGAGAGAGGAGGGAGTTCTGGTAAGGCTGCGAGAAGGTGAGCACCAGAGAAGGGATCCATCCATCACCTTCGGGAGCTGTGCTTGTGACAGAGGAGCAGAGCAGCCGGGGCCCACAGACTGAAAGAAAGGTAAGGAATTAATCTGCCTTTGCAGGGGTGTACAGTACTGCCCTTGGTCGTTGTGGACTTAGTCAGACTGTCCCTCTCCCGGGATGGGTCTGCAGCTGAAGCTGACGAGGGTGAGGGAGGAGGTCTGTGCCAAGGCAGGAGCTGGGACTGGGTTTGCTGGGTCCTTGGCTTCCTGCCTGCGTTGGGGTGTGGGAGCTGCACCTCCACTGCGGGGAGAGAGGAGTTCCTCCTGCAAGAGACACTGAAAGATGGAGCAGAAAACCAATGTCTTTCCTCTTATCCTTCCTCCTGAGAGTGTATGGGGCACGCAAAAGGTCTGTGGCTCTGGTGGGGCCATCAGGCAGAGCAGAAGGGGCCCTTCCAGATGCTGCCCGCAGGAGGCGTAAGGAGATAGGACCCTTATCCTGGATCTCCTAGAAATGGGCATCTTCCCCCAAGACTGACCTTGCCGAGAGTGATTTTATTCCTCAACAGCAGCAGCAGAAGGAAAATGTTTATGCTGTTGACTCTTCGACCCCCACAGTGCAACTCTGTCCCAGCCAGGGAGATCGACTCGCAGTGCAGTCATCAGGGGAAGGGAAAGAACAAGAGCTGCCAGAGACAGAGAATCTGCAATGAGGGAGGAAAATGGTAACAGAGGGCACGGTAACCTCAGCCATCTGACTCATCCCCTGTCCATTTTTTCTGAAAAAGCTCATTTCATTCCACAGTGACAAGCAGGGAAACTGCAGCGTGGCTGGGGTGGAGAGCTGGTGATGAGCAGAGAAGACAGTCACTGCTAAGTATATCTGGTTTAAGACCCTATTTTGTATTGCACACAAGTGCATGATAGTTTTACTGTTTGTAACAAAATGCTCGGGCTGATGATTGCTCTTGGAAGCTGAGCCGCAATTAAGATAAAGCTATCTCTGCATACCTCTGCTGCTGAGGAGTATCTGCAAATGCCCTCCAAAGTGTGCGTCCTCACTCCTCAGGGGTGCCGAAGGGAGCAGCAGGCCTGGCAGGGGCATCTAGCTACAAGAGACCAGGTGGAGCTGCTGTCTTACACGGCACTGCTATGCTGATATCCCCAAGCGAGTTTATTTCTAATGTGCCTTCATGTCCCATCCTTACAGCACTGATTGGAGGTGTTAATGCCTTACAATTCTGTTGTCTTGCTCTGCATAATAGATAGCCAAAATAAACCGAGGGGAAATTGAGGCAGACACAGGTAATGGAGGATTTGTAAATGTGGTCAATAAATAAGCCACATCCAGCAGAAGCGAAAAACAGAGATAGCTGTTTGTGGTTTTGTTTGATTACTTTTTGCCAAAGTAGAAAACAACCTTGCAAATGTCCTTTTAATATAGAAACTAATGTCTTTTTAATTATGTAAGACTGCTATTTTCTGGAACTTATTGCATAGTCTGTGTTAGTTGTAGATTTCACATGATATCAATTTGACATTCATGAACAGATACTGTGCCTGAAAGGAAGATTTCTTAAACAACATGGCAAACACATAGACAATTAATGATGCTACTTTAATTCTGCAGAACCAGAGTGAACGTGTGTGGGGGGGTCAGCACAGGCAGGGTGCAGGAACAACCACAAAACCACAGAAGAAATGCAAAGAGTAGATTTATTTTCATTGCCTCACCAGCCAGGGGATCCCCGGAGCAGCACCTGGGCAGAGGCACACAAGCTGGGATACAGGCACCACTGAGCTTGGCCTGTGCTAAAGGAGTCCCCTGTTGAGGAGGTAATGAAAATAACTTTACTCCTTGCATTTTGTCTGTGGTTTTGTGGTTGTTCCTGCACCCTGCCTGTCCTGACTCACACATTTGGCGCAATTGCCAGGATCCAGGAACAGCCATGCCATGGCCAGCAAAGAAGTCGGGGACTGGGGAGGCCACAATGGTGACTCCCTGTATTCCCGGATGGCCCAGTACTGGACGCTGGACCTCTGTGGCCACTTTCCTGCCTACACTGGCTCTGCCAGAGGCATGACCTGAAATTATAGAATCATAGGATCATAGAATGGTTAGAGTTGGAAGGGACCTTACAGATCATCAAGTTCCAACCCCCCTGCCATGGGCAGGGACACCTCCCACTAGACCAGGTTGCTCAAAGCCCCATCCAGCCTGGCCTTGAACACTTCCAGGGATGGGGCATCCACAACTTCCCTGGGCAACCTGTTCCAGTGTCTCACCACTCTCACAGTAAAGAATTTCTTTCTGGTATCTAATCTAAATCTCCTCTCTTCCAATTTAAAACCATTACCCCTTGTCCTGTCACTACACTTCCTGACAGAGTCCCTCTCCGGCTCTCCTGTAGGCACCCTTCAGATATTGATAGGCTGCTATAATGTCTCCCCAGAGCCTTCTCTTCTCCAGGCTGAACAACCCCAACTCTCTCAGCCTGTCTTCACAGGAGAGGTGCCCTCTGATCATCTTTGTGGCCCTCCGCTGGACCTGTTCCAACAGGTCCATGTCCTTTGTATGTTGAGGACTCCAGAGCTGGACACAGTACTCCAGGTGGGGTCTCAAGAGTGCAGAGCAGAGGGGTAGAATCACCTCCCGCAACCTGCTGGCCACGCTTCTTTTGATGCAGCCTAGGATGCAGTTGGCTTTCTGGGCTGCCAGTGCACATTGCCGGCTCATGTTGAGCTTCTCATACACCAATCGATGAGGAGTCGGTTGTTACTTCCGACAATTGAAAGGGCTATGTGGGGACTGCCATTGAAAGTGGCATCGGAGTCCTCTCGCAAGTTAGTGGGCAGATTGGGACGGTTATTAGTTACTGGTCTTAGACCTCTTGATTGTGAAGCTGTAGCATTACAGAGTAAAATGAGAGAGTTGGAAAGGGAAGTTGGGACTTTATAAGATGCAAAGGCGATTGTGCAAGAAGTAATTACTACTCAAGCAGAGAGCTGCCATGGGCTGCAAGGTACAGTAGAGCAGCTGGTAGCGTGTACTGCTAATAAAGAAAGGGACAGGTATGGAAAAAGTAAGGTTTCAATTTCCCAAGTTTGTGTTCTCACCACAAAACTTTTGTGGGATCCTGAGGAATGGGATGGAAATGTTTGGAGCAAATCCTCAGACTCTGAGGTCGAGTTTGAGTTGGATTTAAAAGGCATGGAGGTGGTGGAAGCATGACCCCTCATACAAATCATGAGGCAACAGGAACAAGTGGATGGGGGAGTGGAGATCACACTTATTTACACTCTGAAAGAATTAAGGGAATTTTTAGAGATCTATCAGCAAAATTGCAGGGTCGGCAATCCTCTAGCATGGACGGAGCTCAGCGGTGCCTGTGTCCCCACCTGTGCACCTCTGCCAGGGTGCTGCTTGGGGGATCTCCCAGTTCACGAGGTAATGAAAATAAATTTAGTCTTTGCAGTTCATCCGTGATTTTGAGGTTGTTCCTGCATCTTGTCTGCGCAGACCCCCACAGTGCGCTCCAGTTGAGATACGCTACCAGTGATTTTAACAAAGAAACATCCAAACATAACTAAAACACAGACAAATGGGAATTTTATTGAAGACACCCATGTACTGTAACAGTAGTATTTACAGTCTTAAGACTTTTGTCCAGTGCATTACGGTAGGTGCTGTACCTTTGCAGGGGAAATATCTATACCATGCTTGGGTCAAAACTGTTACTAAAAAAAACCACATTCATAAGATTAGGAGGTTTTTCCCCTTAAAAATTAAGTACCTTAGGATATTTTGTGAGTGCATCCTTCATGTTTTCTTATTTTACTTGGAACTATCCTATTCTTTGCAAGTTTTTTTTTGGAAATGCATCAGCTATTAAAATGGTAAAAAGTAGTGATGAGCTTTCAGTATAATAGAAAAATCCTTGAATACCCAGGAAGGAATTATCCCATTGCTTTTTCTTTATCACAGTTTAGTCAGGGTATGAACTTGCAACGGTTCCAGGTTTCTTCCACCTTACTTCCAGGCCTTCAAGCAGCTTTCAAATGACGCATTTATTGCTCCACCTAGTGACCATAACACGTATCTCCACGGTCAGGAAGGATTCCTCAGTTCAGGAAACAATTGCAGCTCGTAGGTCTCCAAGAATTGGAGGGTCGCAAGAAGATGGTTACCTGTTCAGATGCTCTGAGCTGCACAGAAGATTATTTACTTTTCCAAACATCACTTTTGGATTACACAGACAGTGTCTGCACGAAGGATAGAGGTGAGAGATGAATCTAATGCTGCATGAAGCTGAAGTGTCTTCCTTTCATCCCAGTGCGGGATGCAAGCGAGTTTTGAGTTTTTTAAAGACAGAGAACTGTCTCCAGTGCAGTCCCCAATCCAGGGACTGGATTTGGCTTGACCTGCGTCTGAGCTTCTTCCAGAGTTTCATCCGAGACATCCTTCACTCCAACCCTAAGACTACTCTTCTAACTAATAATAGCCAATTCAAAGCCTATCATTTGTAATTCTCATTAGGATCATTGCCTATTACAGTATGGTTAGATTAACAGACCTAAATGTTTGTTCACCCTTGGCGTGCCTTTTGACTCCTAGGGCCTTCAGTTTCTTAAAGCAAAAGGTGAATATTAAATAAATGTGATGAGCTCCTACATAAACTGGGATTCCAGCCTTTTTGTGGTTTTAATAGACCTCTTTTTCTTCATGCAGAAATCCAATGGCTGTGTCTAGCCAAGGACGGAGTGGAATGTCTTCATATATGGTTTTTTTTTCTGTTGTTTGAAAACAACAGAAAAATGTAAAATTCAGTTTCACTTTGGTGATTCCAGGGGCTTGTGTGCATCCATAAAAATAAGATCTAGCCTCAAGAAATATGTTTTAAAAAACGTGTCCTCTTGCACATGAACATGATAATATGGAGATACCACTTGGTTCCTTTACTACTGCTGCATACTAAGAAATTCGAATTCATATTGCTTGTCCTGGTTTAATACTAATAACCAGCTACTGTAGTTTAAGCCAGCTGGTCTACAGTGTCCTCCTCTTTAGAAAGTCTTCTGTATTCCTTCTGATTTTCTTAAGGATATGTAAGATATTTGTGCCAGAAGGAAACAGTCAAACTTCTGAGAGCATTCTTGCCTTTTGTACCCACACAAAGTGAAAGAAAGTGCAGGTGTTACCTTCTGCTTCTGAACTTCTCTGTCAAAGAGGAAGCCAAAGCTCTGCCTTTTCAAGACTTGTTACAAAGTTTGTGTATCCCCTAAACTATTGCCCATTTCTGGATGGGTCTGTGGTTTTCCATCTGAGTTACCCAATCCTCCATCTGTGCATAGATGCAAATACAATCATTGCCTACATCCAGCTCATAAGGCTGCACCAAATACTACATTTTAAAACATAAAGATCATGTTCAAGCAAGGCTA
Organism: Limosa lapponica baueri; assembly: GCA_002844005.1. Classification (NCBI taxonomy): domain Eukaryota; kingdom Metazoa; phylum Chordata; class Aves; order Charadriiformes; family Scolopacidae; genus Limosa; species Limosa lapponica. The sequence goes on along the minus strand of KZ508019.1, from coordinate 16,674 downwards.
GCTATTCTTTCAAAACAGTAGTGGATAAATGCAGTTTTAAAAGGCTTTTCTTACAACTTAAAAAAAAAAGGCTTGTATTGCAAACAGTCTCATTTTAAGTGACTCCTCTGTCAGTGTCACAGAAAAGAGAATAAAGCATCTTCTACTGCAGTATTGAAAAAATGTCAGTTTTATTCCATTTCTTGACATAGTGAAGTCTGTGCTGATGTCTGAAGTCAGTGCTGATGGATTTAAGAATAAAAATGGAAATGAAGTGTCATTTTAAATAGTAATTTAAATTCTAATTGTAAGAGAAACCCCACAACATCCTCAAACTTGCACTTCATTGTAATACGCTGCTGCTGTTTCAGGCTAATTAATCCGAGTCAGTTACCTAATTACAATAAATAAAGAATATCATTGAGTGTTCAAAAGATCATGTATAACTGGTATGAAAGTCTCAGAGCAAACATTAGGTCTAAGATTAACGTTTCCAGGGAGACAACCATCTTGACGTGCAGCCATCTGGAGAACTACTTAATATAAAAACTCTATGAACGGTTTCAATTCTGCTCCCGTAGTCATCCTGACAATGTCTTGATTAAGGCCAAGTAAGTGCAAAAGAATAGTAGTAAAATTTCAAAAAGCAAAAGCAGATGAAGAAATCTATTTTTGCAGTGACAACCACGTTGGGGATGGGCTATTCCATTCAGTTGGCAAAGACCGTCCACAAAACACAGCAAAGCAAAGGTCAAATTAAAAATCTCATTACTCAAGCCGCAGAGGAGCATTTCCTCTGCTTTACTCCCCTTTTAGAAGTGTTTCTGACAGTGAGCACAATTTGCAGCCCCTACATTGTTAATCTTTACTCCTCCATGGAAGGTGTAGACCATCAAGGAGTTAATCTTAACTTTTTTACTTCTGAAGCTGGAAATCTACCCTGACAGAAAGGTAAATGTCCCTGGCAAGGTCCAAATGTTGATACCTCTAAAATGCGGTGTAGCTGATGTTTCCAGGGGCCTGAGGGGTAGCTGAGGCAGGGAAGACATGAGTGCGTGGTGGTTTGTATCAGCCAGGATGAGGGATTGCCAGGTGTCCCCCAGCCCTGGCATAAGCCCAGGGTTGTTTCGCTTTGCCCCCCGTGACTCTGAATGTGCTGAGGCACCAATAGGGCCCAGCATATCTCCCAGGTCATTTCAAGAGAGTTGTACGTTGGTGACCGTGTTAGAGTGGCCAGTCATCGCCCTGTTATCCTAAGCCTCAGTTAAGGGGATTTACACAGAGCAGAGAATGGCAAATTTTATCAATAATGGAAATATTGCTGCTTCTTCTGCAGTAAAGGCTGGAAATTTCTGGCGTTGCTCCGTGTGCTGCCCGGGGTTTGCACAGGCTTTCAAATTTCAGAGGCTGATGGAGTAGCGAATACCTATATTGGTCACTTTGCTGTTAGAGGTGCTGTCTAAAACCAAATCCACTCTGCTCTAAAAATTGGCAGGTGCTCCATTCCTTGCCAAAAAATGTTACTGTATTCTTTATTTAAACAGAGTAAATTATAATCCTGGTGCCTTCATGGTGGCGTTTAAAAGCACTATTGTGATCAAAATTCTTTACTAGCGTATCCGTACAAAACAATACATGGCTTAAGCTTGTTTCTAATAGTGTTATTTTTCCAAATACAAGGATATAACATGCTTTAACTGTATTACTTAAGTGTATTACTTTTAAGTAACTAATGCATACTTCCAGTTCACTTAATTACAACCTTTTCCTTTATCCCGAGGAAGTTCTCTACAACGTACCTTATTTTTTTCTTTTCTTTTCTGGATGAAATATGTGAAATGTTAAATGCAAAAGTGTCCATTGGTATTGGGATAAGTAAAAACTTATATTGCACTGGTGTCTTCTTACAAGAAACAGAAAACACCACAGCTGGATCTAGATCACTGAAAACATTCCTCATAAAGAAAACTGTTACTTTGAGCACTCATTAGATTTGTTCAGACAAAGGTCCTGAGAGGCTGGTGAAGTGTTTGCATTAATACGTTCACAGCAAAGTGGGTCAGAGGAATTTCTCTCCTATATGTGTTCTTCAACTGTCAACCTGTGACAAAACAAGCTACAGGAGTTAGGCAAAAAATTAATTGTTGGAGGGACTTGCAGAGGAAGGTGAAGTGGGAATTTAAAAAAAATATATTCTGAAGTGCAGGTAATGACCTTCTACAAGTAGCCAGTAAGTGAAAGCAAGATGAAAATGTTGCATTGTGCCAGGCAAAAAAACCCAAAGAAGACAGAGTTCCTGATAGAATAAAATTTGGATAGGAATGCTTTTTTTTTTTTCATAAAAAACTTACTTTTGAGAAGTAAATTATATGTTGTAAAACCCATTTGCTATGTAGTTGTCAGATATCTCATGACAAGCAAATTGAGCCAGGCTCAGCAAAGGTTCTTTACAAGTTACTAACACATTATAATAAAAATTAAGCCCTCAGACTTCAGTTTCACCCACCCCAGCCTGAACTCAATAGGTGATGAAACAGGTTTTCCTCAATGCTATGGTCAGGCAGGTTCTTGGGAAGGCTTTTGTTTGCTTTCCAACCTTTCCTCCATAGCCCTGCTGGTTACTGCATAAACGTATCAGCAAAAATCAACCCCACCTGAAGGTGGCTGGTTGCAGTCCACAATAAAGACAAATAGCAGGTCCCATCAGCAGCCCAGGGATCACTGGATAAACACATGGAAAGAAGTCAGGTCAGCAAGGGCTGTCATTACCTCAGGGCCCTGACAATTCAACTCCTTACAGGATTCAACAGATAAAAGCATGCACATGCAAGCATACTTTTTATCCTCAAAAATACGTAAAAATGAAACTATCAAGCCAGTGTCTGTACATTAGAGGTATTATCTGAGTCACCAATGAAATACTCTAAGGCAAAATAAGATGATATTAATGCAATAGATTATAAATATAAATGATATTCTGTGGATGGGGCAGAAGCCATAAACCGCTCTAGAGAAATGACAGAGGGATACCTGGTCATCTGAGCAGAGCAGTTAAGAAAGATCACTATGCATACCTAATGGCATTATCGGGATAATTTTTTAAAAGGTACAATGCAACTCAGGAACATGTCTGTTACTCACCAAACTCCATCAAAAAAAAATTTAATTACATAAAAGAAATCCATTTATTTTAAGAAGTTATGTATATAATAATTTTTTTTTACAGACACTTAAAGATGTCAGGTGAAAAAATAATTTTATGGACAAAAAATAGTTTCTTTTGCACCAATTTTAAGAAGCAAGAGAGTAAAAATAATAATCACAGAACTAATATGAATAAAGCCAAACAGGTTCAGATACAAATAGTTCAAACAGTTCAGATGCAGCAGACTTGAAAGCAACGCAACTCCAAACCAGCTCTTGGTCAGCTTGAGTTCTAGTGCCACCTGCTGAAATAACAGTATTTTTCCTCTTGCAGGCATAGCCAATATGCAATTTAAATTAATCCACTGCATTAGAGGGCAATACATGAAGAAAGGTCACACAGAAGATGCAGTGCTTGAATAATCTAAGTGCACATCCAGAGTGCCATACACCGAACCTAGTAAATTGAGAACCTTTTCTTGAATGATGTCAACCTGCTCTGAAGGGCAATAGTCATCCAAACTTGATCTGTAACAAGGAATTGAAAAAAGCATAAGAGAGTACAAATATCGCCACCATCACCACATTCTGTATTCTTGTAATTCTCTGTGTCTAGGCTGAAGCTACTTTCAAACTGTGATGAGTTCTGCCTCTCAGTATCCCTTCAAAGCATAGCACTGGGCTTCTCCTCGCTACTTTCAACAGTAGCAGCTGGCCTGAGGTTGAATAAAAAGTCTGAATCAGATTGGGAATGTGACCTATTCATCCTTCCAGTTCTACTCTCCTCCTGACTCTGACACAAAACATGTTGGCAGTCAAAGTTCAAGCAAAAGGACTGGTGGAAAGTTAAGATTGAAAAATTCAAGTACTACTGCTAAAACAGGTAGGAAAACTTGAAAAGAAATCTCACAACAATATAACATTATTTACAGTATGTATTAATGAACTGCAAACAGATACTGGTAAAAAAGCAGAGCTGACACTTCTTGGATTTTACATCTGTCAAGATCTACAAAAATGATTCTGTATTTTCCCTGCAACAGTGGATAATAACTCTGCAGCTGGCACAGGAAATACAGCTTTTATTGTATGTATTAGCCATACTCTTTCTTGTTGATAAAAACAATTTCATGTCAGCTTCTGCTATTATTGCCTGCCCTTTCAGGGCACACTTAGTATTGTTGAAGTGATTAAATTACAACAATTTGTCAACAGATACACTGTGGTCTTCAAATAAGTTTTCCCAGGACAGATTCCTGGTTCTCCCAGGTCCCTGGCCTCAAACTCCATCCTGTTCTCCCAAATAAGACCCTTGCAGTCCTGGAACCATAACTTTTACCCCATACAAAGATTTACTAGAGCCTTCTAGAATATAAATCCCTTTCAGCCTATTAGATGAAAACCACTTCCATCAGAAGTTTCACTGAAAACAGAAATCCTATCTGTGGTACAATGAACCCTGGAACAAGAAAGTAAGGCAGGTTTCTCCAAGCTAGCTTTGCTGTAACCAGCACAAGTAATAAAAGTAGCGGAGGTGTATGAAACCCAGTGACAGCTATCAATCTCACACACAGAAGGCCTCATCACAGGCTTTATATAGCCTGTGCTGAAGCTCATTAAGTCATCATGTTTGCACTGCTTTTGAAATCTGTGCTAGCTACTCTAACGCCCAGTAAAACTGGCTATCAGCACTAAACCTTCCCTTAGTTGTGCAGACACTGTCACTGCCTTGTGAGCAACATTTTCAAATGTCAATTTTCACTACACTGTACAGCTTCCACTTTAAGACAGAACCTAAGATATGACAACCAGTGCTACATTGATAGAATAATTTAGCTTTGTCAGCACAGTCTTACCGAGCAACTGTCACAAGTGTGGGCTTTGGCATATCTTTTAGTAGAACTTTAATGGATTGTATGAGGCCTTCGATCTCCTCTTCAGTGCTAACATGGTGGGGAAGCTCCATATAATCACAGGTCAGACCAGCCTGATGGACCTACATGTAAATTAAACAGAGATTTAAGTTCTGTTGATGAATTATTGATAAAGCTTATCTGTATGAAAAGTCTCTAAGATACTATCTCCAACCCAGTAGGTAACTTACACCTCTTTAGGCAGTAAGAATTGTTTTTCCGCAACTTGTTCTTTAAGCAAAAGGAGGTTGTATGGATTGTTTCATTATCTCCAGTACACTGTACCTCTCCTACAAATTCAGGGTATGCTACAGCCCTTGAAGATGATAGGTCTGATATTTTACAAATAGGAAACTTAAGTTAAGTTCTATAAAGTATATCAACAGACCCTGGTGAAATGAAACCTTCCTTCACAGGAAGCAGCCTGAGATGTCACAATCCTGAAAGATCGTATTAATGTCGCCTAAATACAGACAAGTAGAATTTTAGAAGCTTTAAAAAGAAAAGCTGGCCTAAGCAATAAGACACACACAAAAAAAAAGGGAAAATTACCAAAATCTCACAAAGTCCTGAATCAAGAAGCGAGTCTGAAATGAAGCATGATCTCTTCCCTCCCTGCTGAAGTTATGCTTTTGAAATCTGTATACTTTCTGCTCTTTTACCTAGTCACCTACCATTTCATAGTCTGGGCTTTCCATCCTGGTTTTCAAACTGTGAACCAGTTGAACAAGTGGCTTCATTCTGGAGTTAAAACAAACCCAAAACTTGTTACATAAACAGCTGGAAACATGTATTTACCTTAAGTGGTAAAAAACCAACCAACCAACCAACCAAAAAAAAAAAAAAAAAAAAAAGAAAAAACAGGCAAGAGAGAAAGACAAAAGAAGAAAGTAGAAGTTATCATGGACTAAGATCTGAAAATGAAATTTGCCCCTCAAAACCATGGCACGCCTGTGTATCATCTTGCACCTCAGAAAAATTGAAATTGTCAGTACTATCGTACTCTTTCACCAGGTCTTTCCTAGCAAGCCCCTATACTTATTCCTTCCTCTGACAAGACCTCTTTGCACTTCTTTTAGGTCACACCTGGAGAGGAGCTGTTGTAGCTCAAAGTTGTATGAACTTGATAAGAAATTCTTGTGATCACTGTTACAGAGGTCTGGCAGTAAAGGCTGCATCTGATGAGGAAAATGAGTTTTTCCTATCAAGGGAAAGCTGGGACTTTTGCTGTTTCTTTTCAGCTAAAAATTTTAGTTTAAAAGCAGAGCAGATGCTGCTGAGACATTTTGCAGACACTGTTGCTCACATACAGCCTTTCATTCACTTCCATTTTTCCCACAGAAAGCAGAGCCTTTGGGACCACCACAGAAGTCCTTCTCCATATCCTCCGTAGTTTGTTGCTTTTTGGAGAGCTCTGCTTCACAAAGATCACTAAATTTTTAGTTATCAAATCTGCCTCCCTCCACAGGCAACACAATTTGCATGAAGCTGTACAAGGCTGATCTTGGAAGGCTTATCATGGCACTGAAGACAGCAGACTGCCTTTTGTTTTGTCTGACTCCTTCTCCTCTGGAACTAAAGGAAAAATGGTAGCCTTGCATAGATCCTATCCAGCTTCTCTCCTTTTCTGTTAGCAAAGTGCTGGGATAATCAGTTCCCAAATGACTGTTTGCATTTTGAACCATTTAGAAATCTCCTACCCAGGATATGAAGCCCACTTCTGCAGGGTCTCTTCGTCATCATTGTCACACAAATCTGCAAATGCTGCTTCCAGATCTTCTAGCTGATGAACACGGTTTTCAACACAATCCAGCAAGCCCTCCTTTAAATAAACAGATACAAAAATATGTCAGGAAAAAAAGAGGTAAGAATGTCATGGTTTACCCTATGATTTAAATTCTGAAATGACTGATCTACTGGAATTAGGGAATCAGAAACAACTCATTCATTACTACAGAACATCTTTTCAAGAGGATCAGAATAGATGCCTGCAGAAGCTGTTATACTTTCAGATAAATCACCTCTCTTTACTCTGTTTTTCCTAAAACAAATAAAAAAGCCACATCCACATGCTGGTAGAATCCATCTGTGAGAGCAAAGAAACTGTGTATGACTAATTGTTGGGTTTTTTACTATAGCAGTGAAACACTCAGATGAGTACAAGCTTTATGTTTTTATAATTAAAAGATAACTTGATAAGTTTTTTAAAAAAAGAGTATTATTAAATCAAATGTATTTTTAGAAAAACAAAACAAAATAGGCTGTTTGATGCTTTGAGACTGTTTCAACTCTGTGTGTCAGAAAAAACATGGAATTAATTTAAAATGTCAGATATCACTCTGATCCTGTAAAGTTTTATGCCCTTTCTTAAAAAGTTCAGAACACCTAAAGCGGCAATCCTCTTGGAGTGACACTACACACATGGATACAGTTGTGCATGCACACACTGTCAGAAAGAGATCCTACATAACATACGAAATGAAAAGCAATGCTTGGCATATTTGGTATTGAAAGTGGTCAGTGTAGTGGCACGTGAAGGAAAATTATGAAAAGGCATATTGGAATAGATGGATAACAAAAACGTAACAATTCCCTTGGGATTCTGCTGGCTGTATCATATGCTGAACAGATGCTGCTTCTTTTGGCCAATAATGTCAGCTTTGGGCTAATTTTTAAGAGGAGCTGAGGGTATCAACCATTCACAGAGTACAACTTTATGATCCTGAGGTACGAATAAGACACTTTTCCAAGCGGCACCAGTAACTAACCTTAAAGACATGTCTGATCCCCCTCTATACTAGTTCAAAAACAAAACCAACCAAAAAAACCCCAAAGAACACACTGTTATCTTGTAGTATGATAGAAATGTGCATCAAATGTACTCTGGAACTAGGAAAACAGATTTTAAAAGACTAGACATCTAGACTTTGAAAAACACAAGGTTTACTAGTTTACTACCTTCAAATCCTTTAAGTTGACGATCTCACTATAAACCCGCCCATGAATCTGATCTTGCCTTGCTCAGTTCTATACTTACCATTACTCACTTACCATCCATTACTCACTAACCATTTCAGTTACCTCCTATAAACTTGTTGGCATTTGTAAATAACTTATGCTCTGAAATCATATTGGGAACTTAAATCAGAAATGTTTACCACTTTCACGTTTAGCTACCTTTTAAATAGGTAACTGTTTTTATTGCTGATTGACTAAGAAACATGAAAATCAATTTGACAATCTTCCACATATCTCCATTTCTGTATACTCACATATTAATTAGGATTTGTTAATGTGTGATAATTGCATGTGTTGAATCTCTCTGTACTAGTGTTCAGATAAGACTACAAAAGCAAAGATAAGATCTTGTTAACACCCATTAACATGGGTGTCTCCATGGTTTGGGCTCAGGGCTGAATGACTATTTTGCAGCTTACACTTCCATAACTCAGAAGCACACAATGCATATAACAAAAAGTAGATTACAATGGTATAATACCGGCCTTTCCACATCTAAACAAATAGGTGAAATACCAGTTAGGCATTGAGCTACAGCAAAGAAGCGGAGAGCCTGGAGGGAATCAAAAAAAAAACACCCAACCCCCCCAAAAAAGCCAGAGCAAAAAAAAAAAACCCAAACCAAAGTCCTGTTGAGACATAAAAAGAACAAGATTGCAGATTACTTACTATGTTTTAATTTCTTCCTTTTCAATTACCACTTGTTTACAGAAATTAATTTTCACACTCATGCTAAATATTTATGCAGTTCACACGTTTAACCAAAACATTTAACGGGAAAGAACTCCTAAGATGCTGCTGATTAGCATTCAGCATGCTGCATAGCTTAATTGGAGAACACTTCATTAAACACCTTTCATAGGTTCCTTCCTTGTTGTAACTCATTTTTATTGGGTAAATCAAAAGATTCATTCCCTCATGCATCCCACAAGGAAGTACCATACCTCTGTTGCATTTCTATGAGGCTTCTTGAAACTGTACAACTCTTGCAAAAGCTCATACTCTGTCTTTGAAAAAGAAAAAGAGAGGCAAAAAATTAGGCTCTTCAAATGAGAAACAAAATCCTCAAAGCCCTCCTTCTTCAAAAAAAGAATCTGATCACTCAGATCACTCCTCTACTCTAGTACTGCAGACAGCTTTCTATAAATGCAGGCGAGGAGGAGACTGTGAGGCTTGAGGAACTAATACTTCACTGCCTCAGCCAAACATTTTGCAATTGCTTAACTTTAAATATGACTTCAAAAACACAGCTTTAAAAGCTAAATATTTAGTGTCTGTTAGTTAAAAGAGTCTCTGAAATTAAATATACATTTTGCTGAACTACGGTCCCAACGAGATGCTGAGTAAAACCGATAGCAGATTTAGGCAGACACCACCAACAGGAGAGTATGATTGTAAATGAAAACCAGACAGGTAAAGGCTTCAGGCTGGTTGGCCAAATTCACAAGTAAACTGTTACAGGGGGCTTGTCAGCCCTACTTCTTGATAATATTTGTATTTGCCTTTCAGCTTTTCCTTGTATTGTTACATTTGAAGTGTTAAATTGTGAAAATTTTT
>KZ508018.1:20507-49635 GCA_002844005.1 Limosa lapponica baueri | reverse complement strand
TGGGAAACCTGTTCCAATGCTTGATAACCTTTCCAGTGAAGAAATTTTTCCTTATATACCATCTAAATCTTCCTTGGTGCAACTTGAGGCTATTTCTTCTTGTCCTATTGCCTGTGACTTGGGAGAAAAGACCAACCCCCCTCACTACAACCTCCTTTCAGGTAGCTGTAGAGAGTGACAAGGTCTCCCCTGAGCCTCCTTTTCTCCGGGCTGAACAACCCAAGTTCCCTCAGCTGCTCCTCATAAGGCTTGTGCTCCAGACCCCTTAGAAGCAGCTTTAGGAATAGAGATGCTAAATCTGTCCATATAGCATCTTAGATCCAGTTTAAGGTGCCCCTGAGCAGTTCCTAGTAGCTATGCTCCATACAGAAATCCCCTGGCTGTCCCTGGAGGGTATGTGAAGCATAAAGCACATCAAAGACTTGCAGAAGCCAGGGCTGGTTTCAGGTGACATTGCCTGATGTCTAAAGAGAAGAGGATGAGAAAGGTGGAAGGACACTACTTTAGGACCAGTGCTGAGCTGGAGTATCATATCTTTGCTGGCAATGGAGCTCACTCTTCTTGATAAGGTCCATGCTATCACTTACCTGTTTGTGTGCTACAATTTGCAGTCTGTGCCCTCCCAAGAGATGTGCTGATTTTTCCTTGGGCATGAAGCGTCTCCTGTAGCATTTGAAAGGTCTTGATCAGGAGCTGGATGACAAAAGCAGGAACAGGCTAGAGAAAAACATGGTTTCTGTGCCTAGAATCAATTAGGATTTGGGGCAGTTAGCATTTCTGGGTCTGCACTACACAACATCCCTTAAAGTTTGGGATGTCTGTCCACTGAAAATAAATAAATATATAGTGTTACCAGCTTCAATTCTGAGGGAAGCTACTGCCATAGTAATATACCTCTCGCTTGAGATGCAACTGGATCTGCACCTATGCTTCCTTTGCTAGGCTGTGTAGTTTGCTTTCCAGCTTTCACAGATGCTAAAGAGACTGAATGAGCAGATCTTCTTAAATCTCTCTCTAAATTGAACACCCTCACACTGGGCTTCAGATTGTGCTCCTGATAACTTATGTTGAGCTTCCAGGTTGGGAACTCTTCCAGTATCCCCCAACACTGCATTGCAAACGCTGCAAATAAATACTTTTTTTTCTTTGAAAAGGCATTTAACTTCAACAGTACAGAGTTGCAGCCATGCATGACTGGATCTCACTTTATAGAATATGCTTCCCAGTCAGAAATGAAATTGGCAGTGCAGCACCTCCGCCCCCCAAAATTACTTGGCTAAAGTAGTAGCCAGCTGAGCAAGCAAAAAAGCAGAAGAGGATTAAACCAAATATGCAGCTCAAACAGAAGAGTAGTTGAACCCTTGAGTGTTTCAATACACAGCTGATTCAGCAAAACAGATACCCATTCAAATGAAGGATGTCACTGAAAGAGAAAACCAGGCAGCTTAATCAATAAGGTGTGCTGCCTGTCCTGGTACAGGAAAAGCAGCAGCTTAACAAGCCAAACAGAAAGATGAACTGGAAATAAAAAGAGTCATAGTGAGGAAAAACAGTGAAATAAAAATATGCAAGTTTGAACAGTTTCACCCTGTACAACCCCATTGGAAATGCTCAAAGGCAGCACTGTAAAAATGGCCAATGCAAAATATTCCCATATTTCCTAACCAGAGCCACTGTTTCCCAAGGAAATGTCCTACTGCTTTTGCTGGGACTCTGAAGCCCCAGTGGGAGTCACGTCCAGGAAAGGTAACTCATAACAGAGATAGGCCACTGTCACATACCTTCTTGGGACTAATCCCTGCAGTGTGTGACTAGGGGAGCTCAGAAAAGAAAAGCGCTTTTTTTTTCTCACACAGTTTATAGGAAGTGGGATATTAAATTCAAGATTGCAAGTTCATTATTTTTACCTAGATACAAACTGTTTTATTAAAGTACACAGATTTATTATTCTCTGTGAACTATGCAGAAGTAGATTTGATTCACAAAAATATTTTTACTTCACTGAATGCTTTGAAAAATGGTATGCTAACACAATGCAGCAGAGAAATTGTTGAAGAGACTCACATTCTCATACTCACATCCTCCTCACAAGGGATTCTGTACTCCTCAGCTGCCACAAAGGTTGGGCTGTCCCAGTCACTCGGTGTTGTTCCTTGTGCTAGCCTGGATTTCGGACACTTGGTAAGGAGAGGAGGGCTTGCTTGGGAGGTGCAGTGTTTGTCAGTACCTGTGTCCTTGAGGTTCCATCACCTTCCTGCCAACAGAGAAATCCGCTAGAGAAACCTTCTCACAAGAGCAAACCTTCTTCACAGAAAAGTAAACAGGAAAGGCTGGGAGAGCAGCTGATTGAAGGACACGCCAATACACATTAAAATATTTGCTAATTGCAAATATATTGTCCCACTGTGCTGCCAGCTCCAGCTCTGACTCACATGAAATGTCAATTGGCTCCAGATTGAATTTTGCGGTTAATAACCTCATCACTCGCCTACCAAATCTGCCCAAAAGAGAAGAGACTGCAGTAATGCCAAACACTGATTTCTGCTTCCTTCCCTTCTTCACTTCCACGTTATCTTGTGGAATTTATGAGGTGCATAAAGCAGGCTACAATGCTGAGTATGACCTGAAAACCTGAAGAGTGAACTAGTATTTAGATTTCATTTGCAATGTTAGAGAAGAGCCTTGATGAAGTTGATTAGGCAAAGTGCAAGATTTTGTCATTTGCTGCAAGTTTCCTTATCAGCACAACATTACCATGAATGAAGAGGCTGGACATCATCCAGCAGACTGTAAGCAGATAGATCTTTCCAAGAAAAGGCAAAGTAAAGTTAATAACTTGAACATGTCAGACAAAAGAACTGCTTCCATGAGAAAAATGTTCACTCACATGAGTTAAAGTCTTAGGACTGGTTAAAAGTAACAGTGTGAAAATAAACAGAATGAACCGTGGCTGCTGATGCTTGGGTTTGGGTTGCAGTGTTTATGATGCTAAATGAACATAAATTCCCACCTGCTGATTGAAACTGTTTCCCTTTCCAGTTTTGGATTAGTCTTGGTTCAAGTACTGGAGAAATGTTAAAAGGGAAATGTTTATAAAAAAGAAAAGGGGAAAAATGTTGGAACCAAACCAACAGAGAAATGAGTCTGTCTTTTCAATAACAAGGAATTGGCAATTATTATTCAAATCAGGTTCATATTTGGAATTGTTGTTCTAATCCAATAAAATGTGTAATTTCAGGCGCATAAATAATCCTAATTTTTAAGGGGATTTAAATTTCACAGCTTTGATAGGCTAGTGATATTACAACAGTACAGTGGGTAAAACTAAAGGACTGCTATAATTTAGCAGTATGTATTTATTTGACTTCAAAGTTTAAAAGGCTGTGTTTTTCATAGTATTTATCTAACCACCCACTTATTTTGCCTGTGTCCCTGAATCTAAGGTGGGTGCTCACCTTCAGCAGGACAAGAATGTGATTTCAAAAGAGCTGATTAATATTAACATTGCACAGTACTACATATTGGCTCTTTTTGCATAAACTACATTGGAGAAACAGCTAATGTGTAATTTATGCACAAGAACATATCTGCATCCTTTCTGAATATGTGTTTACAAATCCTCCTCTGTTTTTAATCTTCAAACCATTAAAACTGTTCATTAAATATATTGTCTATACACCCTTTTCAATAGAGATTTGTCAGTGTGTGTAAATTATACATAAAGCCCACGGTGGGATAGATGCATAAAACTTCAGTTTAGCTAGGTAGACATAAACATTCAGCAAACTTTGTTTAATTAGTCACTAAATCAGTCTTTATGCCTTTGTTGACTGACTGATGTATTTAAAGTATTACTGACTCTTCTTAAAATGTCTTTCCTTGTTATTTGTTGTTTTAACAAATATTTGATGCCATAATCTGGTGCTTAAATATCCACTGTTGTAATTCAGCGCTAACAGCAATGCTGAGATGACAGAACTATTAAACTGGATAAAGAGTTGTCAAATTTTAAGACAGCAAAATACTCACCTGTGACATGTAGCATATGGCAGAACCCTGAGAAAATCATCAGTGCAGTTAAGAATAAATAGAAGCTGTGTTCCCTAAAAAATATAATCTGACATGCAAGCATGGATAATCTTGAAATGTACTTGACAGTCTGTGATTTGAGTCAACAGATTATAGAATCAGAGGCATGCAGTACTGCATTTTCAAATAACAAATTACAGCATGGCTCTTAATGCTGAACTCAGTGTGTAAACAAGCTGCTCTTTCTATATACTATGTAAAGAGTTTGTTAAAATACTACAGCTAACTATGCTTCAAGCAGTTACAGTCACATCTATTTATGCAATTTTTATTTTTTTGGTGCCCATGTCACAGTTAAGCAATTTTGATGTGCAGTGCTTAAAACGGCAGTGTTTATTAAACGTTTATTGAAGTAGCACAGAACCAGTCACTCTGCCTGTACAAATAAGTCATCAGGAGCTGCATCGTATTTCCCAGCCCATGATGTGTGCACCTTAGTTATCCACTCCAGTGATCTCTTGGGGTTAGAAAGGCTCTTTAAGGCAACAGGCAAACAATTAGGCATCTAAAACAATTTCATCCCCCTTATCTTGCGTTCAGGTCAGTGATGGGGTCCAAGTACACCACGTAGGAAACATCAGTGTCATCAGTGTTTGGGTAAGACCATTACTATCATCTAACTTGCCTCAAGAAGACAAGGAGCTGCTTCAGCTCATCATTAAGTCACTTTTAAGAAGGCAGGATTTACAGTTTCCTTATCTGACATTTCATTTTACCATTAAATTTCAAGACTCATCATAGCAGTACACGTTATCCAAGAGTTACGTAGTTTTATACACAGAATCAAAGCAAAGAAGGATTTGGGAGATTTTAAAATAAATCTGATTATATAGTTTCTTGCCAAGAAGAATCACGAGAAAAACTTTGGAGCAGCTGCTTGTTCCAGCTGAGACTCCCAGTGCTCCAGCAAGAACCTCTTCCCTGCTCTGCCTTTACTGTGTGCTGGCTCTGAGCAGACCCTGACACACAGCAAACCCCGTTGGCCAACAGCTGATGGATGTCTTCAACTGATAAATGCAGCAAATCGGTTCTGGTACCTTGATTCTGTGCTTTAGATTCAGTCACACAATATATTGGTCACACAACATCCCTCCTGCCTTGCAGTGAACGATGCAAGATTTGACAGACTCACACAACACACCGTTCCCCACTCGAGAAGAGGGAAGACATTTCACTATTGTTTAATCCAGTACCAACTAAACCCACACCAATACCCATTCATCATTTAATCAAAGCCTTTCCAGCATGAGAAGGAAATTTTTCTGCCTGTTGCCATGCACTTAGCAAACACAGATTAGAAATGTAATCTACCTGAACTAGCCTTCCCATAGACAACTCTGCATCTCTCTACTTCTGGAAGACTGAAAGCAGAGGACCAAACTAAGCGTCCCTCAAACAGCAGTTCCCACAGCAGCCAATGTAAGGCCATCACTGGCAGACGGCAGCAAGAACCTAAATTACTGACGTTTCACCTCACATTGAGTGGTGCCCAGCCTTCCGTAGAGGTGCTTGGTCTAAGGCAGGAAGGAAGCAGGGTGCTGGAAGCGATGCACCCAGTGGCACCAGCAGCCACCCCGTCTCCCGCTTTCCTCACAATGGTTTGTGTCTCTTAACAGGGAACTTAAACTAAAGCCTTTACCACTGTTCTGGGAGCACAAAAGCATCTTAAAATGAGTAGATATCACTGTTCCACCAATTTAAAACCACTTTTGACTGTCAGGGTGGTATAAAGGAGTTTTAGTGTAAATAAGAGTGTGGTAGTAATCTGATCTCATATCCGTAGGGGGGCTGATTCTCTTCTCATTTACATCAGTTTTATTTTCATATAACTCCATTAGTTTCAGTATTTATTTTTGCGTGAGTGACAGCAGAATTATGCCCAGCATAATCACACATGAAGTGTAAAAATCCAACTTGACTAATTTCTAAGTATTAGCCACAAATGCTAGAAGCCAAAGCAGAATCTCAATGAAGTAGTCTCCCAGTCTGCTCTTATTCTTTTTTACTCCTCCATATCTCAGTTGGACATGCCTTGGAGTTACAGAAGGAAGTATGAGGAGGGAGCCAAGGAAAAGTAGTTAAGACAACCTGGCTTCTACTCAAATTTAGTGTTCAAATAAAACTAGATTTGAGGAGACTGCTTGGGAAATTGTGTATTCTCTGTGGAGTTCTGCCTTATTCAAAATGAGCAGGGATAACGTCAACACAGCCTAAGAGAGCCTTGGTAAGGCACGGGGTTGGAGACAGTTGTTAAACCTTTCAAATGATGGAATGCTCACAGGCAACGTTTTGCCCGTCTCTGGTTGCTTTTGGTTGGGTTGAGTTCTGATAGTTCTGTACATGATGACGAAAGCTCAGGAAAGGGCGAACTCCCCTCCAGGCTCTGTTATCATCTGTGACAGCAGGTGATAGAGCTGGTGGTTGGGAATAAGGGAGGAGATCACAGGCACATTTTTGTACTGCTTCTGGGAATAAGAGAGGACCAGGAACCATGGTGTACCACCCAAAGTAGGGCTCTGACCTTCCTCCTCAGATGACAGCTTTGTAAGTGCCACTCAGTCCAAACTAGCACAAGCAGCAAATTCTCATGAGCTGTTTATTGACTGTCCCCTTTACTTAAAGTTTTAGGAAGCAGGTAAATCTGGATAAAGTTAGCTTGTACCATAGAAATAACTTTGTGCTTCTGACTCAACAACACATTGTCTTCAATGAATTTTTTCTCTTTCTTTCTCCCTTCAGTTTTTAAAGAAAAAGCAGAGTCCCTCCTGCAGACAACAAGTATTGTGGGCCACAGAGCACAGATATGGGCTTTACACTTTCAATAACCTGCTTTTCTCTCTTTTACTTGTGAAATAACTGCTTCAGCACCATGGCACTCCTGAGCTGGAACATGACTGAACCATTGCTGTCTGATGAGGTATCCAGTAGTCTTTATGTCTGACAGTGATCATTACTTTCAAAAGCCTGCCCTGCTAAATAATAGATAAAAGAGATGAGCCATGGTGTGGTTTCAGTTCTGAGTGCCTGATACACTGGAGCAACAAGCTTTACATTTCCAAGGGTGTCAGAAAGAAGCAGGGAATACGAAACAGGAACAGAGGAAAGTGACAAAAAGAAGAAAAAAAGAAGATGAGAAAGAGCCTGGCCAAGCAGAAAGCATGGAATGGAAACTGTGGAAAGTATTAAATAACATTGGTACACACTGGTGTTCTGCAAAGCAACAAATATTTCTGTGGTAAGTGCAGAATCCCAGTGACTCACCTAATGGGAATGACTGAATCCGCATCCCTGCCACCTACCTCAGCACTTCATTCCAGCTCCCATTTATATTCCTTGTGAGTGCAATCACTGGACATCCTTGAAGTATTACAAATTACACGGCGCTTCTTAAATCAATCCATTAGGATATTAGCATTTTCCTTGCCAAGGCGGTAACAAGCAGCGCCTAGCTCTCTTGCTGAAATTTGCCTCATAACTGCCTTGTAGTGCTTATTAATACAGCCATTTGACAATTTGTCATAATCTTTTTATAACAAAAAAACAGCTATTTCTCTAAAATCAGGGGTTTAATTGAACATTAATTTTCTTGATAGCTCAGGTGGGGGTTGAACGCAGAACATTCTGTTTTGTTTTTCACCACTTTCATTTTACATTTACTTTTCCCATTTTAATCATAATAATCAGAATCTGGCAGTATTTCTAAAATCAAACATAATGAAAAGTAATTACTAAAAAACCTGTTTGATTACAAACTTGAAAGATTCCCACAGCTATTTTATGGATTTTTTTAATAATTCAGAATGAATCCATTTTTTTTAAGTAGGTAAATTGAAATTTCAATTAACAGTTAAAGAAATTTTAATGACCTCTTTCTCTCTCAGACTTACAATCTTTATGTATATATAAGAAGATATATAGATGGTAGAAAATATGTATTAATTTCAGATAGAAAAGCACATCTGTATTTCATGAGTCCTTCAAATATCTTGGCATTTCATTCTTTGGTTTGCTTCTTCTTTCCTGCCAATATGTTCTCTTTTGTTTTTGAGAACTGTAACAAAAATAGAATTACTCTTTAAAAACATCTAGCTATTTTTAATGTTTTTCGTTGGTTTTTTTTTGATATTTACCAACTCCAGTCTTGTCTTTCTGCCATCTGATGTGTCAAGATTACTCTTCATACCTCTGGTGGCAGACATTCTTTTCTCCAATACGCTACTGGGTTGGGTTACCAGCAAAGATAAGCCTTTATGATATCCATGAAAGATTCAGAATGGTCAATTTCATCAGTCTTTGAAACCAAATATATGCAAAACGCCACAATAGGCAAGGGAAAAAAGACTCATTTCTTGTTCAGATAAGAGATTTCATTTTTTGCTTTTAGAAAACATTGCATGAAGTAACTAGGTCAGAGCTATGCTAAACCCACACTTCGTTTGTCTGATGCGTGTGCTGCATAACGGTTCTGTTTAGTAGTTTAGATTTGACCTGAATTAAATAAAAAGCTCAAAAATTGTGATAAAACAATAATAAGAGATCTGACTTACCATGAAGCCAAAGCTTCCACACTAAATATATGGTCAGCTTCTCCTTGCTGTTCAGTTCACCACAGCCTGTGGTACTCGTGTCCAGAGGTCCTGCGGTGCCTGGAGTCCTCCCTCAGCTGCTGAGACCTGCAGCTGGAAATGGCAGGCTGGGACAAATATGTCACATCTGTGAACAGGAATAGTGGTTTCCCCTCTCTGGAGTTTCTGTGCCGTGAAATTTAAATCCAAAAGCACACTGAAAAGAAAGCAACAAGCCTCGGTATTAGCTTTATTTCCATAAGACTCAGATCTATCATTATCTTTTGCAATGCATGAGGAACCTTTATGTAAGGATCTTACCATATTGGCCAAGGAGCCTGGCAGCAGCCATGCAACAGCTAAGAGCTCGGGTGTGCTGATGGCATTGCCATTAGTGCCATTTGAAGTCACATATATAAAAAGGAACCACATGGAGACACACAATCCATTTGGAGAGCTGGAAGACACTTGGATCAGGCATGTCCTCAGGATAGTCAGCATGCAAGGGGTGTCCAGCCCCCAGGAGGCCACCCATCCTCTGAGGCAGATTCACACCAAAGGTGAAAAGTAAATTACAGCCGAAAGTCCCCTAGCGTGGATCATTTCTGAATGTGTACATGTACTTACAATACCCAGAAAAGCTGCCAGTTCTTTCCTTTCTGCAGTACCATGAGAAGCAACCAGCCCTGAGGCATTAGACAACAAAAAAATAAAAATAAAATTCAAAAAAGAACAAATCCTTTTCTTTGGAGGGTCATGTGGAAGTCTTTAACAGCAAGTGCAAAATGTTTCCTTATACATGGAAGGGGTCTGAAAAAAGTGTGTGTAAATAGTTGATCACATTAATTATAATACATTATTTACTAGGATGTTATGTGTTTCCCTACGTTTAACAGCTGCAATAAAATTTTTCTGCACCTTTCCATGAACCATCTTCTCACAAGGTGGTTACTTCCCCGCATCTCTCATTAACCTCCTGCTCCAGGTCCCAGATTGTAAAAGACTGCAAATAAAACTCAAGAGACATTCTGTAATTAATACCTTTGTGTGAGAGGAAAACAAATGGGGTCATTTCCAGCTGTCAGACTGGACCTCCCATGCCACCAGTTTTTTTATTTCCTCTGTATTTTAAGGATATTTCAGAGATGTGCAAATCCAGAGTAGGGTGGATGCATGCACTGACTGCTTGCATTGGCATATCTCCGCTGTGCAAAAGGAACAGGAGTGAGAACAGCTTTGCCTGCTTACCAGCAGTGAATTAGCATTGAGTGAAAGACCTGTGCAAACATCTTCCACTTTGCTTCAGCCACGGCACGTGAATGAAGGTGGGACTAGAGCCCAGCAGGCTCCTTAAGTGCCACCTGTATTTGTCTGCTTGGCCACACTGCCCAAGAACCTCCTGCAACGGCCTTCAAGGAAAAGCAAAGAAATCTACTTGTTGGCAAGCAGGATTTGATTCTCCAGTGCACCAGCCTCAAAGACCTGAGCACGTGCACCGTGGTCACAAATCTGCTTTATGTAAGAAGAAAACTGCAGTAGTGGCATTTTCACTTAATGCATCATCTCCAAAATGAGTAAAAAAGTCAAGTTGTAGTGTCCTTTTAAATGATATGTGCTTATGTGTTATATAATGAATAAGCATTAAAAAGTACTTTTTTTTTCCATTTTAGGGGGAGGCAGACAGTTTTGCTTGTAATTCAAGCAAGATTGCAGTTTCTTCCCTAACAGTCAAAGTAGGAATCTGAAGCTGAGAGAAGGGGAAAAAATGTACTTCATATTCTGGGAGGAGATGTTTCTGAATTAATCAATCTCCTTTGTGGTTTGGGGGGATTGATTTGTTGCTTTCTTGATTACAATTAGCTGAAGGTCTACCAACTAAATATCTGAGTCTTAATCTACCAATCTCCCCAAAGGAGACTAATCAAATACCTGGGAACTAAAATTCAGCATTCTCCCAAGCACTAAAACCCATGGAGCCAGGAGAGACAGTGGTTTGGTGGGACAGGTTTCCCACCTGCCTTTTCCCAAGCTTCTCCTTCCCTGAAAATGAGCAGGGGCTCATTTTCAAACATGACCTTTTATTGGCACCCTGAGATGCTCCTCTATGGCTAAGGAGTAGATCTAGATGATTATCATAAGTTAAGTTAAACACTAGAGTAATTTGTTCACTGGTTGGGCTAAACTTGAAGCTTATTGTTTTATTGCCAGCCATGTAGAAGCACTTCTGTATTTGAAAGCATGTCCATTTTTATTAGCTAGTTGTGTAAAAGATACTGGCTGTCTCTTCAAATCCGGCCTTACTGCTTTCTCTGACAATTCAGGCTACATCCAGTGGTCTGAGTGTCAGCTTTTGTCCACTGTTTCCTCTCTCTTGCCTTAAGGTGGCTTCCTGCTCACTGACTGTTAGACCTTCTGAACTGCTACTCTGAGACCTTCAGAAGTTTCTCCATTGGTTGACAAATCCTGGATTGAAAGCAGACCTTCTGAATATGGCCTTTGAAGCCCGCAAGTAGATTCAAATTTTATTAGGATGTATGACTATGAGCAGATTATGATAGCAGCATTCAAGCTTGCTCTGTTGGCAGGTCATGATTTCTTCTTTCCGTTTAGTTGCGACTATTCGAAAGTCAAGCTGGATGGTTCATTGTGATAGTACATGTTGGTACAGTATTTGTTTCTTCACTGAGTAAGCACCATCTTAATTAGGTCAAATCCCTAAGGAATTACCTCAGCAAATTTCTTAATTAAATAATTATGGATATCTCCTTTCAGCAACAGGAACCAAGAAGGAGCTGTAAAACTGATGGGTTGTTAGACTTGAAAGACTCAACCATCCTGCCCCCCCCCCCCCCCCCCCAACAGTTTTCTCCTGCAAAAAGAGAAAACACCAGGAAACAAGAATTTTTATATATGTCAAGGGGTGATTAACCATTGGTACAACTGACCAACAGGAAAATATAATGTCTCTCTGGAAACCCTACCATAATCAAACACAAGAAGCTTCACTAAATCCAGGAGTGCTGGGATAAAACAGGTAAGATTATATGATCCTATAGTTCTTTCTAGCTATAAATGCAATTCATTTCTTATATAAGATTTATCTGAGGCATCATCCTAGAAAAATATGTCACTGTCAAATTAGCCTGGTTCAGCACTTAGAATTTAATATTCTCGTCCTCAGGATAAGTGTGATTCTCAACATGTGGGAGTATTCCAGAAATTCCTAAAACAGTGCCTGAGTGACAAAAATGGTGAACACTTATAACATATATAGGGTTTTTCATCAGGAAACACCAAATGGTATTCATGAACTAAATGTGCATGGTTAACTTCATCTTAGAGATGGGGAAAAAAGAGGTCCAGGGAAGTTTGGTGACTTTTTAATAGCTAACCCCACCCCACCAGAGCTACGGACAGACGCGATCCCTGTCCACTGCTCATTTTAGTCTCAGAAGATTATTCTTAAAGTTCACAGAAAAATAGGAACAGTCATTGCCCAGTGATGGCAAAAGACACCAAAGAATCACAGTGAAATGAGGACGTGTGAAGATGAACAGCAAGCAAGTGCTAAGCAAAGGTCAATACAGGTTTCTCATAATAGTTTTGCCAAGAAAAAAAATCATCTGTCTACTCCCCCAGTTCTTAAATCTGATACTACTTGTTCTCAATTCAAACTTCTTCCAGGATATTTGATTCAAACACAGTTGGCACACTGCTGCACTGCCTGAAGCACATCCACTTTCCAGCTTCCATTCCTCGGATTCCTTCAGTGTAAACGAAATTCATTAACAACGGACATTACAGTTCATCATTTTTTCTGCATAGTCATTTTACTCCAAGATGAACAGCTGGCACCTAGCATGCTTCTCAGTTGAGACACTCTCTGCCGTAGGGGTTCCCAGATCTGCATCAGTGAGGGCGATGTCCATGTATCCAGACATTCCCCCTGTTGGGGTTGGGAACCCAAATTATAATCTATTTCTCTTCTGGGATGTGAGACAACAGGAAGCATTTATGGATCTCTGGGATCTGTGAGGTGTAAGGATGTTTACAGAAAAGACACCCTGCCCTGCCACTTTGGAGACAACTGTGCCTCCAGGGGTTTCTCTGGCTCACGCTGTAAGTCTGATTGTGTAAGAAAACAGACTTGTGTTGGCTTTGCACCCAATATTATCACAAAGCAGAAGGCTAGACAGTAAACTGAAGTTAAAACGTAGAACTTTTTCTTCTGTAGAAGCCAGCAGCTTCCTGTGTCTGCTCGTATCTTGCTTTGTGCTGCTGTAACTGAGATTATTTCACCAGCACAAGTGAGAGGAGTTTCAAAAGCAGGAAGAATAGACTAAAATAAAGCAGAACAGGGACTCCAGCTGGGAAGCTGTGCATGTGAAAGAGAAAGATATATATGCAATAAAATAGCTATTTCTCCACAATAAATATACTTTAAAACATCAATTATAGCTTGCCATTACAGGACTCCTGCATCGGATGCATTTCAGGCATTTAATAATTATTAAAAATTTGTTTATTGAGTTAAGTTACTTTCATTAAAATGTTCTCACCTATTGGGCATTTAATTAGCACACAATAAATTATCCATTTAAACAGCAATTACTTTCTTGAGTCAAGTGCATTAGAAGCAGTTATTAATGGACGTCTGACTATAATAGAACCAAGAAACTCACAATACTACAGTACCTGCATGTGTGTGTGCGTGTCCTCACTGCTAAAGTAACTGCAATTACAGGAGGCCAGTCAGCAAAACGCAAAAGCTGGGCTGAAGTTCTCTGAAAGACTAATGGCATGTGGCTGGCCCGGGTTTGCTGGAGGAATGAGGAGAGAGGGATCAGCTGCTGAAGTGAGGTTGAGGGACAGTAAGTCAAATATTCTGCATCAGATACAGCACAAAGAGCAATGGTTATGGGGAGCTGACTGAAAAAATATGATGAATTTGTATCAAGAGATTTCCAAGTACAATGCCAGTGACTCTTAACTAATCTACATCTACCCATGCCTGTGGATTTTTAGAGGAAATAGCACATATGAACCACCAGTGTCCTGCCAGGACTCTCCCAAAGAGCGGTGCATGTGATACCAGCATCTCTGCTCTTGTGGGATGTGAGTCCTTTGACATCAGTAAGTTTGTGAGTGGTTGCCAACATCACCTGTTTTTTAAATAAACTCTGAATGTAGATCTGCACAGTGTTAGCTAGTGTGCTTCTGCTGGGAGGAGCTGCCAGATGCACCATAAGGCCAGCATGAGAGGTGGCATCCTTGCTCCAGAAGCCAACCTGCTTGTTGGGAACACTACTACATGCTGCCTCAAGCGCCCAAAATAGCCTGTGGCTGTGTCAGGCTGTCCCCTACCAATTGCTCACTGTGCCATGCCAGCCTCTGGCTGAGGCTGGGAAGCCAAAGGAGGCTGTGCCATGGGAGTGCAGCCGAGCCAAAATTTCACTCTTGCTGTCATATTGTTCTTGTCATCCTCTTCTGCAGCCCTCTACAAAAAAGAGTCAATTACTTATTTATTGATTTATGAGGAAAACCCGAAGTTATAATTACCTTTATCTACACCTCTACTCCAAGCTGAAATATTACAGGTTCTCAGCGTGTTGTACTCTTTAGTGCTGTGTTCAGAAGACCCAGAGTACCAAACATGTATGAGGAGAAGAGATTACATGAGCAGAGGTAGGCAGATGGCGTTACCGGCCGGGGAGGTGGAGAACAGATGACACCAGCAGTCTGGACAAGGAGGGAGCATCCTACAACAGCTTCACCAAATGCAAGCAAAACGCAGGCAGACCACACACTTGTAATGACTGAGCTGGTTTTGTGGCTGCAGCAGATGCTCTCCCAACGGGTAGGCAAGGGGAGATGGCATGAGAGGGATTTCTTCGTCTGTTTCAATGAAAGATGGGTGTGCTAAGGGATGGGAGGAAACCCCCAGCCCACCAACAGCACAGGGGAAGCCCAGTGGCCCCATGGCAGCACAGCAAGATGCACAGGATCCAGCATGGCTGTTTGCAGGCAGCTCTGAGAGGCTTCTAACATCTCCACAGGAATGAGTGCCATCCTGAGAGGTGGAAAGTTTCAAGTGAGGACTCCTAAAGCATCATTCCTAGAGCACAGTATCAGGCAGAAAACCTTAACAGCTTGTGTAAGGAACAGTTTAATGTATGGTGGAGATGATAACAAGAAGTGCCCTTAGCTCAGGGGGTCACATAGAGACCCTTTTTTATCCCTTGCCCAAGTTTAAAAAGCTGGTCATGATGCTCACAAGACAATATCAGAATATATAAACCAGTGTAACATCCACTGGTGCTAGTGAAGTTAAATATAATAATATTATATTAGTTAAAGTTAAATATAATAATAAATAAAAATACAGGGTTTATACCTCTGTACTTTGTCCCCATCTCCATCCTTCAAAAGCTAAACTAAGTTCAGTATATACCCCATTTTCATGTGCAGGGACAGCATCTGTCTTATGTCTCCTCCTTTAACCTAACACCCACCCAGCTGGTCCTGAGCTATCCGTTACCAATAGCTGACAACACACCTGGCCCTACACTCTCTTATGGCTGCAAGGAGCAGGGGTGAAAAAGCAGCTGGTATTACCTGCCCCTGGAACATCCTTTTACCTGCAGATGGGAAGACCCTTTCGCCTCAGCTGTCTGCCCATGTTTACTTGATGAAGTTGTAAAATTTGATCAGACTAAAACACCTCCCTGGAACAAATACAAAGTACAAAAGAGCACAATTGCCAACTGTTGTACAAACAATAAACAAACAGATTCGCATGTAAGCAATTTGGTAAAGAAGAGGATTTGGAGATCTATAAAAATAAACAGTCCCAGAACAAGCCACAGACATAATTAAATCAGTGAAATGAAATATCAAATGCTGGCAGCTCACAAACACTTTGATGATGATAATAATATCAGGGACTCAGTGGATGAAAAGCAAGAGAGAAAATTGGTCCATTAAAAATAATGGTGAACAAAATGAGGACCATGCGATAGAGAGAAGGGTACGTTAGAGAATAATTCTAAAATTTTGTCTTTTTGTGAAAGGGAGAGAGACTTGGAGAGAGACTTTCTAAGGCAGTCATTTCTTCTGCATCAGTGAAGGGTAAAGTGCCAGCCTTGGAAAATTCAACATCTCTAGACAATAAGCCAGACTCTCAGCCAGGCTCTGAATTTGGCACATCTCCTTCACTCACTTTCAAGAAGGTACATTAATTTGAAACAACTTGGGAGCTGGATTAGTCTATAAAAATCCAGAATATGGTCCATGTACTACAATACGCATTTATCCGCTGAACAAGCAGTTCATGGGCGTTTTCCCAGCTGGGATTGAAGTATAAATTTTATTCCCATTATAAATATCCTGGGAATAAGATAAATGTGTATAAAATAAATTAAGGATGGGAAAAATGTATACTTCCTAGCACAGCCAATCAAAAAATCTGCATGTCCAGAAATATCAATATTGTATGAAATTTATCCCAGTGAAATGCATAAGTAAATGGAAATATTTATATGAGGAAGTACTGGCCTTTGGAAATCTGTGTTTGATTGAAAACTGGTGATGGAATCAGGCTATCTTTCTTGGCTAACACACATACGCATCCTTGGAATACCCTGCCCATCACTTCCTGATATTTATAATATTCCTCCTTCCAATCACAGGCTTTTAGCATCTGCTTGACACACTGCCCTGGGAAGCAGCTTCAGCACCAGCCACAAGAGACCACAAGTGGGGCAGGGCAGGACGGCTTTACCTCAAGGGATGCACCTGCTTGCTATAGCTCTGTGTACACATACACCTCTCTTGAATCGAGTACCATGATATTAAAGAGCATGAAAACACAATGCATTAATATCTTTCTAAGTCAACAAGAAATATACATCATTTAACCTGATACTTTGTTTTATTCAGCCCATATACCATTTAGGAAAGCAAATACAGAAGAGATGCCAGTTTCCCTGTTCACATACTCAAAACGCCATGAGATATCACCACCAGAGCGCTTGGGTGAAGGCTGCTGTTAAGGGGTCAGGATGGAGATGAACAATTCAGGCTGCAATTGCCAGCTGCAGTAGAAAGGCAAAAGGCAAGCTCTGACTTCTGCATCCCTGTTCGTTTCTTCTCCTGTATCTTTATCCTCCCACTCGCAGCTATTGATATGTAAATCATGGCATCCTGTCTGACATCTGCAACTGAAATGTCAGCCAGTGTGAACTGCTGTTGCTCTTCTGGGCCCAGTGGAGACACACTGATTGACACTCATTTAGGATCTGGGGTTTGCCCGTGAGAAGCACCTTTCACTGTGCTAATTGCCTGCGCAGAGCCTTGTACAATGGAGCACAGGGTTTTGATCCTCCGGAAGATACCAACATATTAAAAATGTGAGAAATGTTAATGTATATGATATGTTGTCGTGGAAATCAGCAAAAAGATGAAACAACATCTGCTTTATCGAAGAATGAAGGAGCTCTGTGCAAAGCAGCTGCTTAATTATCTAGCACTATGTCATGTAATGATTTATACACTGTACTCATAAATCCTAAATCAGCTCAGAGAGACGAGTTGCTTTTAGGAACTAAGAAGCAGAACTAGCAGAGACATGTTTTGAATTGTCAGCTTTAACAATAATAAATAAATAAATAAATCTAAATAACACCCACATTTCCTTCCTACCTTCCACTCATCCTGCACACTCCAACACTCCAGCATTTTTACTCAAGCTAGTCAAACCAAAGCAACAACATATTTGGGATGCAAACTTGCAGTGAATGTATTCATCACAACTTAATGAAGGCAATAGCATTAAACTACCACTTTCAAAGTTCATAACGGTAATTGCACTAGCTCTGGATACAAGCTTCTGAACTGATGATGAAAAGGCTTGATGAAGCCTGATTCCAGAACACCCTCATTGGTTTTTTATAGTCTTTGGTACAAAGAAGAAAGTATCATTGATTAACGATTCGAGGAAGTTCCAAGAAGAGTTAGGTCTCAAGAATCACAATATTTTTATAATTTTTCAAAATATTTTCTTAAATTTCAGTGATAGTAAATGGGAAAATAGGTCCATACAGCAGCCTTTATGTGGTTGATATAAATGCCAGATGGGTATTTTTCGTGTTCTGAAATACTGCATATAGCCAGTTAGGAAAGGTCAGAAATTTACCTGATTAAATAGTTTTGCTGAAACTCATGGTCAGTGAGTCCAAAATATTTCACATGGAAGATTTCTAGACAAACACGCTGCTGTGGGATCCAAAACAGCCAGAAGGGGGTTCTACACCTCTCTGGAAGATCAGCCGAAGGGACCACCCTGGCAATGCAGGACACAGACAGCTCGGGTCTCGTGCCTGGGAATGTTCCTTGGCACCACTTAATTTATGAGTAGGAAAACAGTCTTTGAGTCCAAGAACTGTATCACACAGGAATTTGATTTCCCAGGTTATCCATAAACATTTAGAGACTGTCATTCATCCTGCATTTGACGCAAGGTAGTTGAGAACTGGTCTGGGGGATAAATCGTGTAGCAATTTGAAATGCAACTGTTTTTGCCTTGTGTGAAGTCGTATGGGCTCACTGAAATGAGGTCTTAACCAGGAGGCTGAAAAGCAGTGACCCATCAGAAAGCCTAGTGCATTTTAGTCTCTTTCCTTGCAGACTTCCCAGCCTGCCTGCCTGAAGACGTGTGGGATGCAGGACCAGGTTTACAAAGCTAATGCAGGCTGTAGAGTCAAGTCCCTTATACTACCTTTAAAAATACCTGCCTGGTTTTGTCTAGCCATGCACAATTTAGCAGTGTCTACAAAGTTATGGACTATTTCTCCCTTCAGTGTGCTGCCTCCATTGCCCAAAGGTATTCACCCCTAGACCTTACAGTCTTCTCATTTCAGCCCCACCATACTCTTTTTCCTGTCCTGTCCCCCTCTGCAATTACTGTTATTCCCCTTATTGTCATTTGCACCCTCCTTATCTAAATCCATGTGACAATACCATGGAACTAATATGTTTGCCTGAAAATATTTGCTACAAACATGCCAAAAGGATTGTATTCCCTGTTCTGTCTGTTCCCTTGAGGAAACATACTCATTAATTTGATTTCCAGCTTTCATTTTTTCAGAGGGAACAAATGACAATTATTGTTTACTTTGAAGTGTGATCTTTAGCATGAATAATTCCCCAAAAGAAACATCTGCTTCGCAGATAAGTTGTGACAGCAGGCAATATGCTTCCATATTTTGCATTCATACTTGAGTGGCAAGAGCTGGGACTGGCGGTCCAGCATCCCAGTGCAGTCCCAAGAGACAAAGATCACATCTCAAGAGTGTTTCTTGGCTTTTGGGCGTATTTTGTAGCATTTTCTGATGTTTTGAACTGTGTTTGGCCCCAACATAGTAGCTTTGTGCCTCAAGAAGGGCATGTGCACGTCAGCCACCAAATATTTCTTGGCCTTTTGGGAGGTGCCCAGCCCCAAAATGACCTGCATGTATTTCCAGGGACCCTGGACATTAATATTTTCACGCATTTTTTCTTTAGCTACATAGTGCACATCCTATTCAGCACGTGAAACAGGTTTCTGCTTGTGCGCAGCAAAGCTTGGCTGGCAGCCCATCGATCCAGCTTGTTAAAGCTACTGTCTGCACACCAGAATGGATTTTAGCAACAGCTGGACCCGAGCCAAAACTTGTAATCTAAATTCAAGTCCAAACTTCCAGGCCTTTTAGTATCCTTGTCTGACACTTTCTGAGCTGGCTGGTAGATTCAGACTCTGTTTTCATATCATTATTGGTACTATAAATGCAAAATGTACTGCAAAATAAAGATCAAATGTAGAAAAAGATCAGGTGTGCTAAACTGTGAGCTCTTTATGAAAAGAAGGAAGGAATAATCTCTTTTTTTTTGTATGTACAATAGATCAACTATTAGTACACAGAACATTCAAGATACATATCAAGAAAAATACCTCACAGAAAGGGATATGGAAGAAATAAATTGCCTGGAGGCAGAGTGGTCTCCATCACTGGAGATCTCTGAAGACAGGTTAGACAGACAGCTGTCAGGACATGTGCAGTTGTCCCATTTGGAGGAGGAGAACTGGATGACCTCTCAACCCTGGAATTTTATGATTTTATCTTTTCCAGCAGCAGCTCACCCTGTGCTGGCACATGAGAGAGAAGCTCATACTGGAAATATCGTCCTGCAGGAAACTCCTCACCCTTCCTCCTTTTTGCTTTACCATAAATGCACTGCTGACCCTTGGAAGACATTGCTATCGGACGACTGCACAGATAAGGAAGATTTGTCATCATCTAGCGCAGAAGTGATATTTGATCTCTAGCACCTCCGGCAGCCTACCAGCCCCCAAGCCATACAACCTTCCCATCCCACCCTGTCCCCTGAAAGGGGCCTGGCAGGGAATTACAGTTACAATTTTCAATTTTAAAAAAAGAGAGAAAACAGATGGCATTTATCATATGCTCTTTCAGTTCCATTCATATTCTTCTTCCAAAAGAAAGCAATGGATATTTTACCTTAAATACTAAGCTGAACTGCGTGACCATGAGTGCACTACCTTAGACCACCTTTATGTGAAGTGTCGTAGCTGTGGTTAGAATTTTAGATTCCCTATAAAGCTATTTTCCTTGACATTTCCCAGCACTCCATATATAACTGTCAGCAGCCATAGCACATCTCCAGGACTGTGCAGTACAGGAGCCACTGAGCTCTTCAGGCTTCGCTGAGAACGTGTGAGAGCTGGAAAGCCCTCAGCTCCCATGGAATTTGAATGGGAGTTTGCAACATAACCTGCTTCTCCAGCAAATACTCAACATTTTTTCCTGATTGTTTTAATACTTGTTATTTTCCCCTCAGTGTTACTGAGAAGTGGCCATATTTAAGAAAAATAGCAACATTTAAAGGCAGAAAGTAAATAAAACGAGAGGCATACAATACACACAAGCACACTCACACTTTATTAACAAGATGGAAATTGTGCACTAGGAAATATTCCTTACTGCCTGTAACAGGGTGCAAATATTCCATTTTTTTTATGGCTGCATTTCATTTAATTTTTTTTTTTTTGTATAAGAAACTAGGAAGAAAATCTAAATCCTGGTGATTTGTAAAGTGCTCTAACAACACAGGGAACTGCAATGCTATTTGCAATACACGAGCAATTAGAAAGCTGCTGAACATACAGATAAGAAAATATCTTCTTTTTAATGCTCCCCATGACCAACACAAGCCCATTCTCAATACAAAGCTGCCAGTACCAAGGTATTTCAATGTATTTGCAGCATTGTTAGAAGGCGTGTCATGGAGCTGGATGTTCTTTATTAAACTATGAAAATTATACTCTCTCTCAGAAAACCCAAGCAGCACAAGAAAAACACAAACCATGTTTACAACCTGATAGCAGAGCACTTTATGAGATTCATCTTTGTCAGTTTTTGAAATTCAAATGGCTAAACTTTTGAGCTGTCTGCATATTTGGTGTTACAGGCAGATGCTGCAGGAACAGATCCTCATCTTGCGTAGCTGGTGTAACTCTACAGATTTTAATGTACTTATTTACTATCTGAATTATTTACTTATTTACATATTAGCTGAAAATCTCAGAAGCTGGTATATAAGGTGACTAGCACTGTTGACATGAAAACTGAGTGAATCTCCTATTGATTTCCCTGGGAACTGAATCATAAACAACTGGCAGACCTCTCTATCCATATGATCATCTCTCTATGAATTCACTGTCCTGGTTATACCTTTCTTGTGTGTTGTTAAGCTTATTTTGCATAAGTTTATTTATATATTTAGTGGAAGACATACACATTCAAAATGGAAATTACATTGAAAATATTTTATATCTTTAACTATATACAGGGAGTTTGCACATAGTTGAAGCTAGTCCGAATTGCTCACTGAAGTGAACCCAACAACAAAGATCTGGTACAAGGCTCATTGAAATCACTGGAAATCTTTCTAATGTCTTTTGCAAGGTTCAGATCTGGCTGTGTAGGAACTACACTACCCTCTGTGCCTCATCACATTTTGATCACAAGAGAAAGAAAGGAAAAATCTGAGCTGATCAGAACACATTTGTATAAATATGTACGTTTGTATCCATATGTCCTTTTTTAAAACCATATGCTCTTCATTTTTATCTGTAAGAGGAACTTTGGGTTTGCTAATTGAAATTTTGGTAAAATCTAAGCTGGAAGACCGCAGAGAATTAAATGTTCTTCAAGGACATTTGCAATTGTACACAAAATAGAGAATCTCTGCAATGTGACTAAGACCAAGTTTTTGAGACAGTTATAGATACCCTGAGCCAGAAAGGTCTCCCAGAACCTAATGGCATTAAAAACACCTATGACAAAATTCTATTGGGTCTTTGGGGGGGGTAGGAGGAAATAGCATTCACAACTCTAATAGAAAGTACTGGGATACTTTGTGCCTTTAAGCAAAGTAATAATTTAAAAACATAAGGGGTTCAGCAATCATGTCTTTATCAGTGATAAATCTAGTAGGGGTTAGACCATCTTCCAGGGTGAACTGAACTCAAGGCACTACTGTCAAGTAATTGTGATAAGGGGCTGCACTTTGGTCCTTAGACACTCACTTTATTATTTTATCTGCTCACTATGCAAATAAAAGAAGGCTCTGTCACAGAATATATTGACTGTGATTAAAGATATGCTCCACAAAAGGGACAGAAAAGCATCAGAGTCAACTGGAAAAGAGCTAGTATGGACAAGTCCTAAGCTTTGTAAATTATAGTATCCTGGAAAAAACTAGATCTGGGGTAATTCATTTTACCTTTTTGTATTTCAGTTTTCTGATCTGTAAAATTGAAGATAGCAATACTCATATCTGCATTGCAGCTCTATGACTCCTGGATAAGAGCTGCCTTGGGACTAGCCAGCAAGAGGAGCAAATGTGAAGGTGTGCATCTGCCTACGGCCTCTGCAGAGGTAAACAAGATGCTTGGTCACATTCCTACCACTGAAATATCTCAGTCTTTTTAGGGTGAGAGTAACAGATATAATAGCAAGCAATACTAGTGATACAAGCGATTTAATTTTTTTCCCTACATCACATAATATTATAACTGAAGAAGTAGCTAAATGGTTGAGTTATGCAGGTCTTTCGGGGTTTATTTCTTCACTCTGATTCTCCAGAGTGAAGAATATGACCAGTAGATTTCAGGTATTTCCTTAGGACTGCTACTATTACCTAGGACTGCAACAGTGCCACAATGGATTGTAGACAATCATGAGCTTTTTTAAAACAGCCAGCGCTAGTACCTATTACAGACTTAAAGCGGCACAGGGAGCCCAGCAACTTAATACCAAGTACATTTTATTTCACCTCTTGAGCAGCTTTTGTCAGCTATGTTGAACTCCACACAACCATGGCTTCAATTATCCAACCTAGCTAATTTATAGCACATTGCTGCAATACAGAGATACCCTATGGGAGCTACAGACTAACGATCATTAGAAGTCTCTCACTCATGTTTTAAGCAGAAACAGCAACTCTTTTCCTTTCCCAGTCTTCCTAATTCTCCAGGGGTGTGTTTGAAAAACATTTAAGTAAAAACAGTCACTTAGTAAATGGAACATTCTCGAATTTATGAGGCTGAACCCCAGCTAAAACTGTCTAAGTAGTTTGTTACCAGCTTTGAATTCATTCCCGCAAACAAAATAAGTTGCTCATGACAGTGACACACTTGGAAATGCAGCCAGAGCTGACTTAAGAAAAGGGTTATAAAAGTCTTTACTAATGATTACATGCCACATCTGCTTTTGGCCCTTGTTCCCGTAGCATATTTCCAACAAAATCAAATGTAGGCTTCTTTGAGCATAAGTTGGAAATCATCCTGCCTCACCGAGCTTGGACCCGTCTCTTAACTAGGACAGGACCCTGCTGAGACCTCGTGCCTGGAAATGACTGTGGGCAATACTTTCAAAGAACCTTCGGAGATTTACTTGTATAGTTAGTGTCTCTTAAGAGAGATGAAGTTAATTTCTACAATTGCTTTATTTATGAATTTTAGAATTAATTTTAATCCAGGCTTTTAACAAGTGTTCAGGGCATTTTATTTTATGGTTTTCAGGTCTAGAGCCCTAGAGAAAAGGTTCTATTTTTAAGCCCTGTCACTTCAGTCATGTTACAATCTGAAGTTAATCATACAACTTGAGCAGGTAATTGGTGGAAGTAATAGTTAACAGCTCATGTAAATCCCAGCAGCACTTACTGAAAAACAAATAATGCAACAAGCAAAGACAAGGGTAGTCAGGTAAATAAAAATGACTTGAAATTAACTTTGTTGGGAAAAAAAAAAAAGTGGTTCATTATAGTGAAATTGCAGTGCTTTGTAAGACCTAAAGTGCAGTTTATCATAAAAGAGTGAATTGATTTACTTTATTACTGCTGGTAAATCGCAGCACAACTTCATGAGGGACCAAATTCTGTTCTCTAGCATCAATGCTGTAAAAAAAAAATTTAAATGGCCATTCACTGGAATTTTCACTATTTTTACTATGTTAAAATTAGAAGACCAAAATAGACTGAAAAGGTGAATTATTTTGCAATTTTGAAACGTTTGATGTATTGAAGCTTTAATATCTTTTATTATCACTGCAATCTGCAAATATCTTCTTTCATTAACAGACTGAAGTAATCAGTCTTTCCAATCAACTCCAATATAAAGCCTCCACGAGCATTAAGATGCAAGTAAAATGCATATGAGATAAATTGTTTCTATCTGTACCAGGTAGCTCTTCAGTGGGGTCTCCTTTTCTGAAACATCATATGCTTGTCTTTCATGCAATAGCTGGGCATGAACCGTCCTGAATCAGCTGAAGTTCAGATCCATATTTGATCTTTGCAGCTGAATTTGTATGCAAAGCTGTGAAGCCCTCACTGCCTCTCAGGCAGGACAAGTAGCTCACCAGCCCCAAAGAATATTGACCCTATCATTTAAAAATTAAATTCGTTGTGAAACCAGCTGTTCTGGAGACTTTAAGCTGTACCATACATGCAAAATAAATTACAAGAAAGGACCATGAGATAAGTAACAGAAACAAGGACAGCCAA
Organism: Limosa lapponica baueri; assembly: GCA_002844005.1. Lineage (NCBI taxonomy): Eukaryota > Metazoa > Chordata > Aves > Charadriiformes > Scolopacidae > Limosa > Limosa lapponica. The sequence goes on along the minus strand of KZ508018.1, from coordinate 24,856 downwards.
TTCTTTGGGAAAGTGCTAGCAAAGGTGCCAATGGACTTCCACAGAAGCCCATGGTGGGATGGGGGACAGGGACTGCTCCACCCAAGGGAAGAAGAGGAGGAGCACTGAAGTCAGACAAGGAAAAGGGATGGAGGAAGGTGCTGCAGGTCAAGAGAATTTGCCAGTGCCAAGTGGGAATAAGAGAGTGCCTGTTTGTGAGGCAAAATCCTGTAGAAGGGAAGCACTGGGTAGCATTTTTAAGGCGAGAGAAAGGTCTGTGAAACAGGTGACAAGAGAGGAAGCTGTAGAGGGCTGAGAATATACATGTGAAAGTTATGATCAGAGCACCAAGGAAGATAATTTGAGCTGGGGGAGATGAAAAGCACAGAGCTGACAACTGGCTCTCACTTCGTTCTGTGCTGAAAGTTAAATACACGCTTAAGTGCTTTGATGAACTGAGCCTTCTGGAAGGATAATCTTCTAAGTAGCCAGTAAGGAACAATGAATTCCCTTTTATTATATATATGCATGATCCCAGAAGGATAAAGAAACTAAAATTTCTTTCCAGACTGATTCTATTCTCCTCTTGAACATTTCAGGGAAGTTGTTACAGCTGTCCTGTCCAAGCCACAGAAAAATGGAAGGCCAACATAGTGCCAGGGCATTAATGTAGAAAGAGTTTTAGCAGACAAAGAAGTAAGTCCTGGCAATCAAAGAAAGGCTACGTTTGATCATGCCTACTCTCTCTCACCTGTAGGTAAGCCTCGGAGACCAAGAATTATGTAGGAAGATGAGATGCTTTTTCACTACAGCTAAATCTTTTGAACCTTTTCTCCTTTTCTTTAATATTTTTCAGACGTTATCCTTTGTGTTTCGATAACCTCAGATGTCACTTTGAGAATATCCCATCCTGTTCATGTCAGAGCAAGAATTAAAAGAAAAACGACACATGAAAGTGAGGCTGTATAAAAAGTTAAAAGTGATTCCTAGTCAATTAAATGGTATCTAATTAAAATTAGTTTAAAACTTCAGAGATTTGGATTCAAACTCTTGCTCTGCCACAGCCTTCCAGTGGGCATATCGCTTAGATATTGCTGGCCCTCCTGGACCCATAAGCCTTGGTCTTAGAGCCAGCATAGTGAAATACTGAGTTTAGACACTGTTTCTTCACTGGAAATTTTGCAGTACAATCTCTCCTAGCATCTTGGGATGGGCTTTTTAGTAGCTGCCAGCAACAGGCAAGAGCAACATCTCCATTTGCCTTTTCAGCCACAGGTGAAGCCCCTCTCTGGTGTGGTCAGCCTGCGAGTCAGCTGCCAGTGTCTTTGCCAAAGCACATTACCCAGTGGCAAACCTGTGAACGTGCCGATTGTTCAGGAATTGTCTTCGTTGTGCTTTCTGAGCAGGTGACACTGCATGGAGCGCACCTGACCCATACACTAACTGCAGTATTTTTCTATTATTTTGAAACAGTTCTGTTAATTCCTCCCTTAGAGATATCACTCCAATAACGTACTCTATGCCTGACCTCCTGTCTTAAGCAATTCGATGATTATTCTAATCCTTTTGCATCCCCACTGAGGGCACTCATAAATTAACGCAGTATTGTGTTTAGAGGACTTGGGTTGATTTATAAAGACGCCTACAAAATAAATGTCCTTGCAAATAGACAAGTTTTTTTATATATTTTCATATGTCAAAGAAATGAATTGCGATGTTTTGGAAAAAACAGCAGTGAAACTCCAACCAAAAGAAATAATGGGGAATAAAATAAGAGACCCATTTACCAGACAGCTCAGATGTGCAGATTTACTTTTGTAGATTAAAAATGTAGCTGAAACTTTGATTTCTAGGCTTTCTGTCCTGTAAGACCTTGTGATGTTAGCACACACAGGGTATATCTACTACGCACGATATACACATTATAAGAAAGTACTTTTTAAAAGCTTTCAAGATCTGAAACTCAATCAGAAAGAGTTTATTTGTGCATTAATGGAAGGTCTCACTCAAGTTGGGCAGGTTGAATCTCAGAGAGCCACTGTTTTCTGCAAAGATGAAAAAATAGTGAAATGCCAAAATGGCTATGACTTTAGAAACATGACTACCATAACATCGCTGAGTTTCTCATGAATGACAGCACTATAGGACTGACATTTCATGTGCTTCTGCAATGTATGCTACGTTTCTATTTAGAGCCCTTATAGAAGTTAGTGATGGAGGAAATGATCCAGAAACTATTCCCACTCCCCCACCATTCTCTTCAGGTTTAATATACCAGAGCACAGAATCAAGTGTTAGAAATGAGCTGAAGTGAATAGGATTGCATGGGCAGAATGTCAAAATGTTTTTAATGATTCACTGGCTAATGTTGCATATAGAAGAGGGCTCAAGCTACAGCACTCAGATCCACACTCAAATTTCCCCAAAGTTTGAGAATTAGTTTCTGTCAACTCCAACTTACAACATGCATTTGCTTCCCTTTAGTGGAGTGCAATACATTAACTGGTAAATAGCATGATCACTGAAAGCCCCTTTCCTCCTTCTGCATACTTCCTTAGTCTCCCAGCCCCTCCCTTTCTTAATTTACCTATATCCATTGGCGATTTCTTTATATACTGAGTGTACAATCAGCCCCCAATGGAGCTTTTGCACTGTCTGGATGCATTACCCTATCTCGGGGCCACTAATCAGTCTGACACCTCGTGAAACGCTAGGAGAGGAAGAGCTTTTGATGCCTAAAAGTATAGGGAGGTCTCAGACCTCTCCAGTTATTTTTCACTGATGCCCTCTATACTAGTGGGCAGAAGAGAAGTGTGAGAAAATCAAGCCAGGGCAGTTATGGGGCAATCCTATTCTGGACTTTAACAAAACTGAAGCGCACAGATAGCAGCATGGTTAGTACCCAGCATATTGAAATACGTCTGTTCTGGTGCGGCGAATCCATAGTAACCGTTTCCCTCTCCATCTCGTAGGAGATGGGAGGGGTGAGCATTTTTGGAAGTCAAGCAGCTGCTTTAAGGAATCTGATCTATATTGGGAGTGAGGGGTGAAAGAGGGAGAGAAACCAGCAGAGATAAAAGGAGCCATTGCTTGGGTCTGCCTTTGCAGTAACCCCCTGCAACACACCTGCATGAACTGGTTTGGAAAGGCTGGACTTTCCAAAAAACAGTGTTGTCTGAAAATAAAGTGCCTGCTCATGACAACACCTTCCTAAAAAAAAAAAAAAAAGAGATAAATGCTTACCCCATATGAAGGAAGACCATGCTCTGTACACTGGGACACACAAAAAGAGGTACCGTACGTGCAAGGGCTTGGCTGGGGCTCCCTTTTTAGTTAGGTGCTTTATAAGAGACATCAACAATATTGAAGCTATAGGTCCCTGGGCAGTTGTTTGCTGATGATGTTTCAGCCTGGCTCATTTTCCAGATTTTGTCTTCCAAGACTGCTCTACAGAAAACTTGAGATAGGAGGTTTCTATTAAAAGCAACTCTCTTCAGTTCAGTTTAAAGATCTATTACCATTTATTTAGCTAGGGACTCGTGTTCTGAGCAACCAGGAAGTTTGCTGTGGCCTGACTTAAGAAGATACCTTTTCAAACAAAGTCCCTATGACAGACAGGATTAAAATACCAAAATATTCAAATATATATGTGTTCCAGTAATGAGCAATATAACATGTCTTACATTATTCTCCAATACCAGCCAAATCAGTAGAAGAGATTAAACAGAAACCAGATAGAGATTAATGCAATTAAATATTTCATCAAAAAAACATACCGAATAGCCATTCATTGGTTTTTATATTGGTGGACCACAAGTTAATTATTGACTCTAATCAATGCTTGGTGGATAAAAGCTATGCTTCATACTACATTTAGTAATACCTAGCAAAAAGATACATAATAATTAAACTTCTAGTTAAAGATTGCTGCCTGGACAAGTCTGGCTTCTACTGGTTACTAATAAAAAATTCAGGCACAGTTATTTCGAAGTGTTGAAAGCTATCCACAAACAGATTGAGGTTTGAGGAAACATGGGAAGAAGCATCCAGAAGCTCACAAAATTACGCTCAACTTCCAGGGAAGTACTTGCTAACATGGACTCAAGCATATGCATGTGTCTGTGTCATCTCTCCACAAATCCTATGTTCAGATTTTCCAGATTCCACGTTTTACCTTGTCCTGAGGAAGCAGAGACCTCATGCATTCCCTAGGCACAGTAAGACATCACTACACAGACCATTATATTCTAAAATAAAATTTGTGGTATGTCTTTAGTAGATATTTTTTCAGTCATGCAGCTCTGTCACAACCCCAAATACTCCATCATTAGCTATTCACAATACCAAGACAGTGCACTTTAGACCAAATG
>KZ508018.1:0-12394 GCA_002844005.1 Limosa lapponica baueri | reverse complement strand
GTATAAAATGTGAAAGCTCTCATCAGATCCTGCATGGGATTTGTTATCAGTAATCTTCCTTGGATTATTAATCTAGAAATCTATTTCTACAAGAGTAATAGTAAAACTCCAAAGCAATGGGAGCTCCCAGGGAACCAGGCCGTACCTGACTGTACTTGATGCGGTCAGTCCTGAGAGCAGGCAGTGAGCAAGCACTTTCTGCAAATGGGCCAAAACAGGGTATTTAAGTCATGTAGCTCTGCCGCAGCTCCAATTCTTACAAAGTTAAATTTGGCCTCCTGGGCAGCACGTGTTAGATCTGATCAGACCATGCCTGCCCAGGGAAGGAGACATTACCTGGGCTGCAGTGACACCTGGACAGGAGGGATGCACCTCTCTCTCCTAGGCCAGACACTGTTCCCAAGCACATCTCACATTTCCACCCTAAGAAAGAAGACCAGTTTCACATGGCACTGGAGAATAAAATTTCCCTGGGTCTTTCTTTGATACCTACACTCTGCTGAAGTCTCTTATTGTACCTCATGTGCACAGTAACACCTTCTTACTGCAAAGGGGACACAATATTTCATAAACCTGTTCAAGACTGATTCACCAGTGGTATTTAAGATGGAAGAAGCCCAAGACAAACAAATCTGACACCAAGCCTCAGAACTTTCCCACTGATAGCAGTATGTCCTTGAAAAGTTACTTCAGGCCTGTCCTTCACTTTCTTTGTGCTGCAGAAGTAGAACATTACTTGCGTTTCTTTGCAAGGTACATTGAGATCTCTAGTTGCAAAACATTTTACAGGTGACAACTATATTATGCAGACACATGCCTTTACCTGCCATTGTTCATTTATAAACTGAAATGTATTTGCTGTTAACCAGCTTTCTTTAAATTGAGATTGTCCCATTAGCTTTCCTGCCGGCTCAAGACTCATCAGCAGTGTTCATAATAGAAGCGCAATTTGAAGGATTTGTCTCATCTTATTAAGTTGCTTGGAAAATGGGAGCAGGGGAAATGAGACTAATTGAATGGTTATTATGAGGGAATGGGGTTTGCTTTTCAATGCAGGAGACATAGCAGGCATTTGCTGCAGCGAAAAAACCAACAGACAAAAATAGTATAACTATTTCAAATTCTGCTTTCCCTAACAAAGCAGTTACAACACCCAAATTGTAAAATATAAGCTCACATTAGTCCTTCTTACAACTCCTAATACTTTTCTATGACAAGAATGTCAAAAAATGCAGCCCATGAGCCAGACTGATCCTTCCAAGTACTTTAATCTGGCCTGCAAAGTCCACAGAGCATTGTAATCCGGATCTGTCCTGCCAGTCAGCCCCGAAGTCTCCGTAATTGTGCAACCTCTCCGAGAGGAATGCAAGCAAGTGGGAGTAGGGAGAGAATCAAGGTGTATTTGAAATGGGCAAGTGCCTGAGGAAACAGCACACAGAGCACTGTGCCGCCATCTCTGTGCAACCCCTAGGCATGCAGGGGAGCTCCCGAAAGTCTTCCCGAAGAAGCCCTGCTGCCCAGCATCCCTGATTCCCTGGGGACAGGTGGGAGTCAGCTTGCCTGTGTTATTTAGCAGCCCAGCCTCCTTCCTCACACAGCTTTACTGTGGAACAACTGACAAGCAAATCATTAAAAAGAAAAAAAAGGAACACTGATGCTTTAACAAAACTCCTCACTTGGTACAGGTTTTACAGCTCCTGACTAAGACCAGTGCTGCACGAACAAACATAGACCAGCAAAAGCTGCGCTATGCAATAACATAATCACTGCAGGAATAAGCACTTCCACCCTTGAAAGGGTGTCACCACACAATGTTAATTGCCACTGGTACTTCTCTAAATTAGCAGACTATTAATAGATTGCTGCTGAAGATAGTTACACTGAAAAAGCTTTGAAAGGAATCCTTGTCCCTATCGGCTATTTAAAGAGTCAGCATTCCCACTTCAGACACCTAAATTTGCCATTTCTCACATGGTCTCAGCAGATCTAAGACCACAGTGCTGCTGAACCAGGAAGCCTTCCCTCTCTCTCCTGTACAGGAGGAACATGCAGAGCATCACCTCTTCCCTTGCACGGGGGTAAATGACACTGAAAACGAACCCAAAAGTTTATTTTCAGCCTGATCATTGAGCTGCCCTGACCCACTTCAGAATAATCCAGTCACTAAAGCAACACGGATGACAGGATAGGAGTAATGGCCAGGGCAGAGCTGTACTGGACTGTCCTCTTCTACAGTACGTGTATTTAGACCAGCTTAAGCTGACTGGGAAATCCTACTCCAAGGTAGGAGCCGACCTTGGATCACACATCTATCTATACCTAAAGTAACAAAGTGTTGGTGGAAACAGAGCTCAAAACCATCGCTCCCATTGCAGGTCAAGGTTCAGCATGCATGTCCGAAGCACAGCAGAAAGTTTCTGGATCTAGCAATGCCATATTTCTGCTTCCCCAAGTACTTAGGCAACATTAGTCAACCTTTCCTCCCCTCTCTTATTTAGAGGATATAAAGCTATGTTTGAAAAGTAAGGCAGAAGTGAAGTCATCTAACTTTATCAGCCCTTGATTTCATAAAATATGTCAGAGAGAGAGGGGGTTATAACTAACAATAGGTCTTTTTTTTTTTTCTTTTTTTTTTTTCCCCCCAAGAGGTCTCAGGAGATGTCATTTGGAAGCGGATAAAAGAAATAAAATAGGTTGTCTCTCCATGGGCAAAGTAGGAAAATTAGGTTTTCAATGGGGGGGGTGTGGGCTGCTGCAAAAAGAACAAAGGCAGAATATCTGCTGAATCACCACAGTCTATCCACTACATGCAAACAGCTCTAATTCTCCTGCATTTGCAGTACCCAGCAATCAAGCAATAGTGCTGCTGAGAGGAATTTTAACCAACACTACAGCAATCAAACAAAAGCAACTCCACTGCAAACTAGCTCTTTCAGATGCTACTCTTTCTACTGCTATCATTCAGCCTCAAATAAATTTGTTGGTGTGCAATAATAACAATGACATGCATCTGCTGAAAGTCAACACAGAGGTCTTTCTGCTGATGGAGTCAAATGATTAATTCCACGATAATTACTGTGGGGAGTCACTTGAGAGATATATCAATCATGAGAATGCTCCTTGGTCAGCATTTTTAAGAAGATAAAAAACAAATACAAATAATGAGTGTGGTCAGGAAAACAACTGTGATGGGGAAAGAAGAAAACAGAGGGACTACAGGGGGAGATTTGCCATTACTTACAAGTAGGCAATGCTTTAGATGTCAGCCATGCAGTGCTCTCTGCAAAGCAGCAAGGGATCTCACAAGTTTCCATCCAGCCTGACAAACTGAGTTGCTCTTTCTACAGACTTTATAATTTGTATAAAACCCAGAAGTGACAAAACCTTCCAGTTTATTTGGTTAACCTTCAGGATTAAGAGGAATGTTTGTATTACAATATTTAAAGATGTATTTTACCTCCCTCTGGCTATAGAATGACATGCATCAAGAATTTTTGTGATTTGTTTTTTTCTTAAAGAGGATGATACTGGTAATTAACTTCAGAGAGTACAGGTTTACGCTCAGCATCACACAAGTTCAAAATTTACCAAACAGAAACAACACATATGTAATAGGCTGCTTGAAGTAATCATACGAGAGAATCTCATTCTTGGGAATTACCAGATTTACCTATGCAAAGATTTCAGATTTTTGCCTCCCAGTCCCAACTTTGACAGAAGATGCACCTGTTCTCAACTTTGCACTCTCTCAGGGCTGCCACCACTACCTGTGTCCAGCCACTTCCATGCGGACATGCAGTTGCTAGTGCTTGCATTTTCCACGTTGGAATCAGACCTGATACGCAGACACATTAAGGCTGATTTTAACTAAGTTGGATAATGACAGCAAGCAAGAAGTTCAGCCTAGCCTTTATAAGGATGTTCAGGACTAAAACGCAGATTCATTCTTCCAGCTTGAAACATCTGAGCAGAATACTTAATTTAGGAGAACAGTCATTTTGTACTCCCTCAATAGTAAATGCAGATAGACAGACACCTCCAGAAAATTAGCAGATTGAAGACTGAGTCATACTCTGGGGGTGTTTGTCTCTCCAGTGACATAAAGGAAGCCAAGGGTTTCATTCCTAACTCCACGGCAGCGACTACCTGAGCAATACCCTCCAGTGAGGCAGGACAGGCATAGGCTGCAGTGCACGGGGTTGAGATAAACTCACCCCGCAGCCGGCAGGGCCTCAACCCTTCCCGTGATTTACTGCTGGTGGTGTCTAAGGTACCAGCATCAGCCTGGCCTGGATGGGGCTGCAATCAGGCTGCCAGCTGGGGGATGCTTTCTCAGAGACACAAATGGCATAAAAAGCTACATTTTCATTATGTTGCTGTGATGGATTTTCAGAGACAACTATTAAGCAGACTGCAAAACAGGGAAATTACTTTGTGAGAAGTTCTTAACTGTTTTTATTTCCTACCTTCAGCAACAAATACATTTGTTTTCATAGTATTTTAGTTACCTGTTTTACAGGGTTTTACAAAAATCACTGTACACAGGAAATAAGGTAGCTGCGAGCAGCGATAAGGAAATACAGCTTTATCTTAAGCTACCAATCCCAACCTGGTAGAAACTGGCTCTTACTCTTGTCATGTTTGTGCAGAGAAAGTCGAATTCTGCTTTTCAGCTCTCCACAGGGAAGTTTCCACCAGAGTTGGCCAAGATCCAGCCAAAACCTCAAAAATATCTACCCACATTTGCAGTCAGACACACTACTGAGGGATCTTTGCATCATGGTTTCTGTGGAGCTTGATAACGGTAAAGTTGCAGTATTCAATTGCCCCATTTCCATGCTGTTGCTATTGTTGTTTAACACAGAAAACATCTTTTTGTGTTACTACAGCAGGGTCATTCCCCACACATTCCTCTGATCACACATAGACATCGCACACAAGGGGAATTTTGAGTGACTACGAGTTGTGTTGGTGGTATGTTACTGATTTTAATGGAGTCAAAAGGTCCCTGCTGGATGCTACACCTTACAAAACAGCACCAAAAAAACCAAGGTAACGACCAGACTGCCAAGGTAAGCACACTATTCGTACCACACACAGCTGTCCCAGCTCTACTGGGACACATTTTTTTATACTTTCACAGACCTTAGCTTGACAGAATAACAACCCCCCTAGGAGAATAAAACTGGTTCTCTTCCTAACTTCTTTTTTCGGTACTGAAGGCAGTATTTTCTTTTCTAGAGGGCAAAAATCAGGTAACATTGAGTTTGGCATCTCTCTTGCACATTTCCCGCCTTCTCTCCCAGTTATTGTCCAGACATGTGTGAGCATGTCCAGTAGCCTGAGCCCGCCAGCTGTGGATGTGCAAACAGTGTTTTCCTAAAGTGTTTGGATAAAAATCTTCTTATACTACACAGCTGGCAACTTACCACAGAAGAAGCAATGCCACTTTTTACAGAAGCTCCTGCTTCTTGTTTAAATGAGCTACCACTAAACAGTCATGGTAGTGGTGCAAGGATAGATCACATATAATTAATAATACATCACAAATAATTGGTGATGCAGTAAAACAGTAGCAGAAGTCCAGAGGGATCTGAAGTACTGCTAACAAAGCAATACACTTTGTGATTCAGCAAGAAGGAATTAATGACTTCAAGCCTGAAATAGAAATGTGGTCAGCTGGCATTAAGCCTGATACTCCTTTTTGTATAATGGCAAATGCTCTATAAATGCACAAAAACTTCAATAGTATTAAACTTTGCTATGTGATTCAGCAGAGAAACCAAAGTTTAAAACTTCATGAATATTACTGAAAATTGTACACGTTATTTTGCAAATAGATTCCTAGCTGGTGCCAGATTTCCATTCACAGAAGCAGTCTGGTCTAACTCAAGACATTTGTAAGAGATCATGTCTGTAAAGCCAATGGAAACCAGAGACAATTATTTATCCTGTACATTGGAACACAGCCCCTTTGTTGAAGCTTTTACATGCTACAACAATACAAATAACAAATAATAGTAAGAGACCAAGCTTGGTACAAGTAAACACTATTTTCCTAGATTTTATTCTTCAATAACTAACTGAAGTGTTACAACGACAACATTAATCTTATCTTTGCATTTCCAGTTTTGGAACATTCATAACTATACTAAACACTATTTTCCATCTGGTATATTCCAGAAGATGTAGAATAGATTTGCAGCATAATTTAGTAAATAAATTAATTATGCATTTCATTAAACTGTACTAAGGGGAAAAGGGAACCTTTCTTTATTATTGATTCTCATGGGCAGTCTAGCATGAAATTTTGATGTAGTTTTTTTGAGGATTAAAAAGTTGTGCATAAAAATGTATTATTGATTGTGCACTGCAAAGTACAGTGTACTGCTCATCCAACTCATATATTATTGATTAAAACACTCACCAGTTCTAACCTTTCACTCAGTCACTCCAAGGTAGTTTTTTTCATGATGATGTCAAGGTATTGTGCTTACAGATTGTGCTTCCCAGGGAGTTAGGAAAACTCATAGAGCAGCTACTGGAGTTGTTTGAAATGTTTTGTTGATAATCTTAAAGTACATACATTCACAAAAGGGACTAGTTGGTGTGGAAAGACTTCTTACATCTCACTTGCATGTTGTGTGGAAGGTGTAGCTGATGGAGCACTCAATCCGTATTAGCCAACAGAAACTTGGTAACCAGTTAGACACACAGGTGTCAAACATGGTTCTGCAAATAGAAGTCTGGATGCTAAATCCAAAAGCAATAACTGCACTATCTGGAACAAGAGATGAATGAAAAGGGGATTTATGACTCCGGAAGCATCTCTGGGATCAGCACCTAAATGGCTTTTCCCAAAGTCTGGAGCATGTTATGCACTAGCAATTTGTCAGAGCTGAAATTGAAAGTACGATCAGCACAAATGAGGGCAGATCGTGTGGTTGTCTACACATTTCTGGACTCTTACACCTCATGGATTTGTCTTCTGAGCTGTAGCTAAGTTTTGCACACTGCATTTATCTTCTTTACAGAAGTATTTAAAATAAAGTATATATATATTTATTACATTTGGTACAAGGAGATAAAATACTGGATGATGAAATTTAAAACATAGAGTTACTACAGAGAATGCTTTCCTGAAGTGGTCTAAGGCTTAAAAGGGGAAGTAGACAGGAACATCACCTTTTTGTCCTGTGATCTGTAAGCAGGAAAAACATCTTCTATCCATAGAAAAATCAGTGGAGATACATTTAATAACAACTCCTTTCCACAATGATTAAAACTTGATTTCTGTGATTATGCACAGAAATCCTATTGGAATATTCTAGTCTGTTATTATTCATGATAAATAAAAATCTAGCTCTACATAAGGACTGAAGTGACAAAAATAGGGTGATGGCTACTTGATGTATGAAAAAATCTGAACATTGCAGAACTGATGAAGTCTCTTTCTTGAGCATATCAATTCACAAATGTCTCTAAATAACACAGGCTATCAGCCCACTCACAAAAAGGCTATAGAATATTTGTCATCGTGAATTTCATGAATGATGTGAGCATTTTAAAACAAACTGAAAAGTATTCTTTTCAATTCATTGGCCTTAGTAATAATTCAAAGATAGGTCTATCACAAAAACCAAGTTAGAAATCCTTAAAATGCAACTTTAAAGATGTCTTTTGTCTACTTTTATGTTGGTGGAACAGTGCCAAGATGAAAAAGCAGGGGGAAAAAAAAAAGTTTCCCAAGTACCAGGCCAGCACCACAAATCCTCTCATCACAGACTTGTCGGTGGTGCTTGACTTGCACGGATTGCTTTGCCATTCAGAAAAGACTCAGATGCAGGACCAAATAGCAAACTACTCTGCAGATCTAGTATAAAGTAATACTAGAAAATTCATTGAAGTTTATCTGCTCCATGGTCTGGCTACAGAACTGTCAGAACCAATTACACACCTGGTAATGACTTTGGACTGAGTGTTCTGGCATCCAGTGACCCTTCCTCTCTGCTTAGCACTGGTGATGCACATCTGGAGTGCTGGGCTCAGTTCTGGGCTTCCCAGTACAAGAGAGACATGGACATGCTGGAAAGAATCCAGCAAAGGGCCACTAAGGTAATTAAGGGAGTGCAGCATCTCTCATATGAGGAAAGTCTGAGAGAGCCGGGACTGCTCAGCCTGTATATATATCATGAGGGTCTCATTAGTGTGCATAAATACCTGATGTGAGAGTGTAAAGATGACTGAATCAAATTCAGCATGGTGGTGCCTAGTGAGAGGACAAAAAGCAACAGGCACAAACTGGAACACAGAAGGTTCTGTTCAAACTTGAGAAAAAAAGCTTTTCTCTGAGAAGATTATCAAACACTGGAACAGGCTGCTGAGAGAGGCTGTGGAGTCTCCATCCTTGGAGATATTTAAAACCTGACTGGACCATGTCCTAAGCAGCCTGCTCAAGCCATCCCTAGACAATCTCCTGAGATCCCTTCCAGCTTCAAAGATTTTGTTATCCTCTGATTTCATGGTTCGAGCAAGCAGCACTTGCTCGAAGATGCTGAGGCAGGCAGAATGGAAGGAGAGGGGAAAAAGGAGCATTAGACAATGAAAATAAAAAGTTTGAGCTCCTTTCTTCCTTTATACTGATTTAAAAGAGGGCAACCCCAGCAAGCGCAGGGCAGCTGTACCGCTGCGGCAAGCAGAGCAGCTGCAAACTCTAAAAGCTTAACCAGCTCCTATAGCAGCACATCAATACCTATACTGACTGATCTGCAATTCCTGATTGCTTCAAGGACCCAAAGACCCACGTTCCCTCAAACTCTGTTCCTAGACGTGCCTGGAGAGGTGGTGGAGGCACCTGAACAGAGAACACAGTGATCCAAGGCGTGGGCAACCCTCCTGCCTACAGCACGCGTAGTTCAGCTATGAGAGGCTGCATTAAGCGCTGAGTGCAGAGGCACCAAGGAGGTTACTGTCTCATCCAGCCAATTATCATTTTTCTTCTTCCACCTCTCAGGTTCTCCTTTCTTTTTGCCCAAAATGATGCTTAAAGTACCCCTCTGTGTCCTGTTTGGAAGTACACCCTTGCACTGCAACAAGGGACACACATCACCACCGCTGCTGGGCTTTGACCAAGTACCGATTTTGAAGTCAGGAGGGAATTTTGCCAACCAGCAACAGGGACTGGTTTTTCTCCCCACCACCTCTCGCACGTCAGAGGGGCACTGCTATGTTAGCAGCGGAGGGATAGTGGGGCTTGCCATAAGCCAGGTAAGAAAGTCACTGCTCACAGCTTGTGACCTGCTGCAGTGGAAACCTGAATGGGATGGCTGCCAGAGGCAGGCATTAGCAGGGCTGCTCTGGCAGCTGTAGGAAGGGGGAGACCCAAGACATTTCCATAAGGAGATTTATCTACTCCAGTTACTTCTGCCTCCCAAGCCCCTTACACACACAGGGAGGCAGCAGGGGAAGGGCAAAGGGGACCCATCTCACACAACTTGCTGAAATTGGCTTTTAACCTCACTGGGACTAACCAAACCACTATGCTCAGCATGTGCATATACATTAAAAAAAAATTATTTAACTAGAATGACAGGACGCACCTACACCCTATCTGCCAAGTGGCTTTTTCCCCTGCTCAGTTGCAGCCGAGCTACAGGGGCACAGGAGCTGCGGGCAACTGGATAAACTGAGACCAGCTAGGCGTACAATGACACTGAGCGCGTCTGCAAACCAACCAGGAAAACTTCAGTGAAACACGGATTGAGACAACAAACAGAACTACCTACAGTATTATTTCCTGTAGTGAGCTCAGACCATCCTCCCACTCCTTTCCCTCTCAGCCTTAATAAAGGGATGTCAGATTTACAGGATCATCTCTCCTGCCTCTGCGTCAGTGAAACTGTACTAGATTCTGCTGGTGAATCTCCCAGATAAGAAATGCAAATCAATTTGTCTCTTTTTCTTCATTGTGCCAGTACCCAAAATATATTCTCTGGGATTAAGTAAAGGATTGGCAGGCTGCTTGAAGGCTGGGGGGGGAGGAGGGAGAGGGCAAAAAGGGTGAAATAGGGGGTAAAGAGAGTAATCTGCAAACTCAAAGCAATTTGTGAGAATGAAGAGTGCTTCATTTCTTCACGTCTTGGAATGGAGATGAAAAAGCAGCTGCTGGTTGAGCACTGACAGCAACATAAAGCAGCAGCCACCACCTGAAATACCCAGGTGGCATTTGCGCTGCTCTTAGTTTATTTTTCAATAGTAAAATCTCCTCTTTGTGATTCATTACTGTCGTTTGAAGTTTGAAGAAGTATTTTCACCCTAACAGTCACTGAGGAAATCTTCCACAAGAAGAAAGAGAACAGGATCCGAAGGAAAAGCAGAGCAAGGAAATTCACACATACTTCCAGATTATATTTTTCCAAATATATACGTAAAAAAAATCCCAAACAAATCCAATTTCTCTCCTCTGAAAGAGTTTCTGCTTCCCGCTCATTTGTCTTACAAGACAGCAGCACACGTTCCTCTTACTGAAAGTGTTTAGAGGCTCCAGACGTCTCAAAAACCAAACGTGATGCACCAGCCCAGAGCACTGCTTTGCTTGCTGTGCAATCTGGTATGGCCAAAGAAATGACAACACATAACACAAACCCAAGAATTCAGCTGAACAAGGTTAGAGTGATGCTTAAGTTGAACTACAAAAGACACCCTTACTCTTCTTCTCACAGTCCCTTTCTTCTGGAACAAACCAGAACCAGCCAAGATCCTAAAAGCCTTATTTATTGTTTTCATACTGTGCATTCTTAATGCAAGAATTACCAGTCCAGGGGGTTATTTCATTACAAGATTGTGTAAGCATATAACAAGAGAAAAAATATAGCTCAAAAAAAACCCCAAAAAGATATTGGAACAGTTTTGGTCATCATGAAAAGTATAGGCTAAGGTTTCGTCTGAGAAGAGGCTGGTAGAAGAGAAGGAAGGCAGTGAGGTAGTCTTCAGTTTGCACTTTATATTATTATCATGCGTAACTTGTCTTTTCCCTTCCTTTACTTACTGTGAGAATCACTGTAGCTTCTGCCTTTTCTGGAAACGTGAAAAGGACGTGACAGAAACTCCCAGCACACACAAGTAGGTTAGAAATTAGTGCTAGAAAAATACAGATATAAATCAGTATTTAGCATCCTCTGCTTTTCTAAGCAAAATGAAGATTTCTCATTGGCATGAGCCTGCATGGTATATGTGAAACCAGATCTATATCTACAATCACAACAGAAGCTTGGCAAATTAAAGCTGTCACTTCTTCCATCTCCCCACCCTTCCCAAAATATCTGCTTTAGGGAATGGGTCAGAATCCTGGGTCAGTTTGACTGCCCTAGTACACATTTCTAACCTGCTTCCCATCATATCTAAATGCTTGGTGCTAATAACTGCCATGAAAATTGAGGGGTGGCGGGAAGAGAGGCGGAAGGATCAAAAACCCCCAGAACTACCCAGAGCAGCATTAGTATCCTGACTGCCTTAATGAGGTAATACAAAACTCGTAGGGGTTAAGAAGAGGTATACGCATCAGCCAGAGGCATAGCTACAGTGATAAGTTGGCTTCCTTCTATCCCATGCTGTAATTTTGGGGAAAGTCTGATGACTGGGGGAATGAGAAAACTCTCCTGTTATTTCCCAGCATAAATACCTGTGTGACATTTTACTGGCTACTGACAACTGCCCCATGGGTTCGGAAGGGCCAGGAGCACTGAGAGGGTGGTAGCCTGGTTCTAGCTGGGCTGGGCAAATATAATGGACTGATTTGGCTAGATTTGCCTTCAGCCGCCAGCACCCAAAGGTATCAACAACACAATACTCTGAAAAAGACCATGAGCATTAAACATGATCTACCCTTGCACTTACTGGCAAATTCATTATATGACTCCTCCAGCCCAATGAAACAGCAGCTGTGACTGATTTGCATGCACTACCCTTCAGGCCGTGATTACTGCTGACATGACACGAACTGTGTAAAGGGCTCTTTCAGGAAAGGATTGTGTAAGCTGAATAAAGGCAGTTGGCTTTTATTCTAAAGAAAACGCTGTACATCAAGTCTATTAGATTTGCATTCCACAAGAATTACGCCAAATAACAGCTGAATCTTTAATGCTGTTCCTGAAAAAAAATAATCTTTCTTCCAAACAGGACGGTAAGGCCAAGTGAGAGGGTAATGGAGATTTATTTTTATTAATCAGGATTCAGAGGGCAAAACACAGGTTTTACTAAAATGCTGATTATGAAAATAATTTTCCAATCAAACAGTTCATTGTATTTACCCAGCATTGCAAAGGTGCCTGCTAGGTCAGCCTAGCATAGAAAAGAAGCGCTTTTAAATCTGCTAACTAGTCCAGGCTGTCAAAAA
>KZ508016.1:33075-65456 GCA_002844005.1 Limosa lapponica baueri | reverse complement strand
GAATGCTGTATTATGGAATATGTATTAGCTAATTATAACAGAGCATAAAAGACAGCTGTGCTATTCAATAAACGAAGCTTGCTGAACACTCACATTGAGTGTTGCCTGTCTTCCCTCCGTCGCAACAAAGTCTCAAATAAATTACCTAAAAGAAGAACTATTTAAATTCCTGCCTAGAATTCCCAAGCCCCTATTAAATACATAACCTGTGTAACTTTAGAAACAAAAAGGACTGATGAATTCTTAATACACGCAGTGTTTCACAGGTTAAACTATAAGACGCGATAAAAATCATACCATGATTCTACTGAAAGTGCTATTAACTTTATCATGATTTATAAGTATAACTGCACAAACTCCATGCTTTCACGGTGTACTTAATTGGGCAGTCACCCCTGAAACTTAAGGACAATGATTACTATTTAGCAGAAAAAAGTAACTTTTGACATAGGTGGTTACAAGAGGCATTTTATGATTTAATTAGTGATTTGTTCTCTGAACTTAATGACCATTTACTTCAAATGCAAGCAGAAGATTTAAAAATAACTTTTCCTAACCTCCTCTGCCAGTTCTTCGCTGCTTTCCTTAAGAGGGTCCTCTTTTTTGACAGGAGACTCTGTCTGCGCAACGTGATCGCCTGTATTCTCTGACACTTCTGAAATGGCAGAGTCATCCTTTCCGTTTAAGATCTTTGGAGGCTCAGGCATTTTCTCCCGCTTGCAAGCTTCAATAGGCAGGTTCTAGAGGAATACACAAGACTTATCAGAAGTTTTAAACCCAATTGTCATAATATTGCTGTACAAATTCTGAACGGCAATGGCCTTGGTGTTTAATCAATAAAAATATTTTAGTCTTAAATTCTAACTAAACACAAAATATTTTTACAGTCATATTTACAGTAGGACATAAGTAGCGGCTAGGAGAAAGGTGTTGCACAGAACACAGATGATTCCTCTGCAATTGCCTTCAACAGACTGCAGTGAACAATTGTGCAATGGACAACTGTACATCCAAGTTGCTTTTAGGTGACATTATAACCCTTAGGTTCACAAACAACTTAAAGAAACATCGAAGTCTGACCACTGCTAACACCAAAAAGCTTGCTTGGCCAGCAGGGACTCAGTGACATGCTGTATGTTGTACTGGAAATGAAGTGCAAGTGCACCTATTTCCTACTGTCCTTCCCTAAAAGTTAATGAAGTCCCTGGCAGTTAGCTTTTACACTTTTACAGGACTGATTCAAATGTGTAAAAATACTACTTTAAAAAAAACAAAACAAAACCAACCCATCAACAAAACCAAAAAATCGCAACCCTCCCCCGTAAATACTAAGTCTAGGCTTCAATCAATCTAAAAAGCAAATATCCTAAGTTTAGCTTCTTTGACAGGCAGGAAATTATTGAAGAATAACCTTTTCAATTAACGTGTCTCTGTTTTCACATGCTTTTGACAACTCTGAAGGTACTGAAGAGATCCTTAGGGAGATAGGGGTAAAAAAGAAAAAAAAAGAAAGAAAAAAAAGAGGTTTTAGAGACAAATTACACAAGTGGCTCGCAAGTCTTACAAGGCCATTATACGTGTGTGCCCCGTATCTGTCCGTTACGATTTCCCTCAATTCGTCCCGGTCATCAGAAGGCAGTTTTAATATAGGGAGAACATGTGACAATTAGAGCAGAGTTAGCCCTAATTGTGTATCAGCCTCCCAAAATTAATACATTACGAAACATTTCCCTTGATTACTAAACAGAAAAAGGTATTTTGTGATGTATTTTATAAACAAGTCTTCCGTATTCTGCAACCAAATATAACTGGAAAGTCCTTTAACAGGCTTGATAATGAACTTTTCCCTAGATTCCTCTGAATCGCCTCTGGCATCCACAGTTTTGTTCCTGTATTAACTTACTGATATTTACTGATCACCTGGCTACCAAAAGCTTGAGTCCTATCACTTCTGATGAGAGCAGTTCTGATTGCATAGCTCTCTAAAATGCAAGGTAGAGTCCTTGCTTGTTAGGAAGAACACACCTTAAAACATTAATACTTGCTGTTATCTGTCTTTAGAATCAGAAGCAGACAAAAATCCATGCTGTATGAAATCACTCAGAGAAATCCAGGTTTTAATTGTTAACTACTTGGACAACCTTTGAGACTTACACGCAACTACATCTACTGATGTTTAAATATAGGACAGCCTTCCTTTGCTAACTCCCTTTCTCTCCTAGTAGGCAACTTTCAAGTATCCAGAGAGGCCATATTATGAAATACAGTATTATTTGAAATGTCATGAAACCTTCCTGGACTAAGTAAATGACAAACAGGCCAAAACTTCACAGAATACCATTGTTTCGTGTTCTGTCCTTTGCTGGAACTGTAGTAAGAGAAGCCATGGAACAAAGTGATTTTCGAAGATTGATGAGAAAAGCCTTGTTGAGAAGGTTAAGCACAGTAATTCTGATTGGGAGTCAGGGTTTTTTTTTTTGTTTGATTTGGGTTTTTTAAACACAAAAGAAGGGCTGCTGTGAATGTCTGTTCTTTCATTCTCAGACTGTACTGAACATATATGCCTGCCTCAACCCAGTCTGAGAAACACAATTCTGTTTTCTCCACCCAGCTCGTAAAACTTTAAAGAACATAGTTAAAGAGCAAGATAAAAGCCATGCAACTTGGCTGCTGCACATCGTGTCCAGTGCAACCAGTCGATCTATCGGTCACCAGCTGGAGAAAGCAGCAATTAGTGGGCTACTAAAATATTCCACTAAGGATCAAGACATAGATATATTCAACTCCAACATGTAAATATGCATTTTTCTACTGCCTTTTTTTTAATCAATTTCTCATTGACATCATACCATCCTGATGCTGTTGTTGCCGACCATCCTGATGCTGTTGTTGCCGACCATCCTGATGCTGTTGTTGCCGACCATCCTGATGCTGTTGTTGCCACATCCATCACAGATGATGAGGCATCAGAAACTTTCTCATTACGTACTTCATGAAAGGAGTTATAAATATCTAGAAAAGGAAGCAAAGAGATTTATTATTGCTTCCTTTTTTTTTCCACTCAGGCTTCCCAGGTGACCCAAGTGACTCAGATCACTTCCATAGGTTATTCACAAGATAGACTTTATGAATACTTCAAGAAAAATAAATTAATACAGAAGCAGGACAGGGAAATCAATCCTTTTGCTCAGGTACCACGTGCAGCCACAGATAGAACCTAATTGTGTTATTCCTGACCATGTGTTTGAGAGGCATGATTCCATCTGCTGCCTTACATGTATCAACCATACATTCCACCTTTCTCCAAACTACAATCCCAGTCCCATGTCATCGTTATTGCCTCCTCTCCACATACACATCAATTGTGTGGCACATCAATTCCACAAAGTAAAATTAAAACCCACATTTTCCCCACCATCTTCACCTGCATTTATCAACAAACATCTCTGCGGACACACTCATCCCTCCGATTAGTGTCACCTCAGTCCAAGCAAGGCAAGGCACACCTTGGAGAGGCACACAAGAAAACACAAGGAAATGTTTTGCACGTTATCGGAGGTACATGTACCTCAGCTCAAGGCACTCTAGAACCCATCAATCAGATTAAACAGCCAACTCGGTAGTTCTTTACCAACCTGAAGTTTCAGCTTCTGCTAACATAAATGGCATTATGTCCTTCTAGATTCACCTCAACACCACCTCCAAAATCCAAGCTCACTTCAAGAAGTCAGGTGGGGTTAACATTTTTTTTAAAGCTTACCAAGTTAACGGGCAGAAAGTTAGTTTTCTTAGTGGCTGGATTTTCAGAACAAACATCTTAACCACAGAGTAGAGAAAGTCATAGACACCAGTTTCTCTCAAGCTTTCTGGTATTACCAGAAGTTCACAGCATTATTGCACAGTGCTTTAATCTTTGAAATTTTTAAGGCAAATGACATTCCATTTAAAATTCTGTAGCCTTTCCTTTGCAGCTTCTAGCCTTACACCTACATACACTCAAACTGCTGAAGCAGTGCTTTCACCTTTGTAACCAAAAGGATCTTCCCTCTATTGCTTTGCACCTTGAAATTCCAACACACATCTGCTATGTCACTTTTCCTGAAAGGGACTGCAAATGACATACAATTCAAGCTGCCTTCCCCCTTCTTTTCCACCCTTGCTTTGTAGCTTCTAATTTATAACTTAATACCAGGGACAGACAACACTTGGTCAATAAGTACTATCCTGTAAAATAGAATCAGCTCATCAGCCAATTAGCATGTGCAACAGTCATGTCTGATCAAAGTGAGCTCTGTTCAGCACCATTAAACTAATGACTGAAAGCAACACACACACAGATCAAGTAAGGTCCTGATCAAATGGCACAGCTACTATGGAGTAAATATTTCAGAATGCACCAGGGAAAGATGCTTACCTGAAAGGACACCTTCAACTTCTTTTCCCAGCTGGCCAATGGGAAAATATTTATCTTCTTTCTTTCTTATCAATCCTCCAACCTAAAGCAACTTCTACTGTTAGAGTGAATGTATTCTCTAGAATACAGGTTCATGAATGAACCCTTTTACATGGAAATTTGTCCCCACATCCTTCATGCAAGAACAAGCAAAATACCAAACAGGCTCAGCATTGCTTTTTTGCCATATCAAAAGCCTCAGAGAATCTTTGAGATACAACCAGGTTGAAAAAATGTAAGGCAGTTGTGGCAAGGAGTAATTCAGAACCAGATTACCAGAGACTATCACAGATACTTACAAATGCAAGCAAGGAGTCTTTTTGACACCAAGTAACTTTAACAATAGTGGCAGGGAGGAGAAGGAAAAGAAGCTTCTTCTGTTTACCCACCTGAAACTGATAGTAGACACTGATAAAACATGCTATCGTCGTCATCATCATCTTCTGAAGGATGAAAAGAATGGGGTGGTGAAGCTCTTAACAGATCAAGTTGCTTTCAAAGGAAAAGAAAATCTGTGTGTCAACTGCAATTAACAGACAATTATTTACAACAGCTTTTCTGCAAACCAGCTGCCAGACTCAACATGAAACTTTTCCTCTTTCTGCTGGGTAGCTAGGCAAAGGTATAACCTCAGATCCCTGCATCAATGAGAGTGTCAGAATGGAAATTATTGTTCATTCATCAAGCAGATGACTTTAAAAGGGGAAAAAAGAACTCAGCAGACATCCACATTGATAGCTCATGAAAGTTCAACTTCCACAGAGGGATGGACGTGGATAAAATCAAAACCAACTAGCTTGCTCTTATGCTGAACTACTGTCTTGATAAGATGGTTCCATCCCCCATCTCAAATGAACACACCAGCTGTCATTAAGTCAAATTTATCTTCTTTAAGGAAGACTACTTCATAAAGTAACTTCTGCTGTATTGTACTAGTTCCCTAGGCTAACACATAAAGCTGAAGTGTTGCAATAGAATACACCAGCTTTGAGAGTTGGTTACTCTTCGAGAATGGTTAGAGTAGGAAGCGACCTCAAAGACCGTCGAGTTCCAACCCCACTGCCATGGGCAGGGACACCTCCCACTAGACCAGGTTGCTTAAAGCCCCATCCAGCCTGGCCTTTCCTTCCCTGAACATTTCCAGGGATGGGCATCCACAACTTCTCCAGGCAACCTGTTCCAGTGTCTCATCACCCTCACAGTAAAGAATTTCTTTCTAGTATCCCATCTAAATCTCCCCTCTTTCAATTTAAAACCATTACCCCTAGTCCTATTGTTCCACTCCCTCATAAAGAGTCCCTCCCCATCTCTCCTGTAGACCCCCTTCAGGTACTGGAAATTTGCTATAAGGTCTCCCCCGAGCCTTCTCTTCTCCAGGCTGAGCAACCCCAACTCTCTCAGCCTGTCTTCATAGGAGAGATGTTCCAGCCCTCTGATCATTTTTGTGCTCCTCTGCTGGACCTGTTCCAACAGGTCCATGTCCTTCCTGTGTTGAGGACTCCAAAGCTGGACACAATACTCCAGGTGGGGTCTCACGAGAGCCGAGGGGCAGAATCACCTCCCTCAACCTGCTGGTCACGCTTCTTTTGATGCAGCCCAGGATGTGGTTGGCTTTCTGGACTGCCGGCATGCACTGCCGGCTCATGTTGAGCTTCTCATCCACAAGCACTATCCACAAGCTTAGATGTACAACCTCTCTCACCTTCACCCTTTCTCATCCCAGAACCAGCTGAATTGAACATTACTTACTGGATTCTGCTTTAACATTAAGTTTAAAGGACAGAGGCCAAGAAAGTTTTTCCACTTCGCTTCCCAGTCTTCCTGTTCTCTAGAAATAGATTCACTCCTTGACACGTAATGCTGTTGCTTTAATTTTAGCCTGTAACATATAAGCATGGAAAATGAACATAACACATGTGTTGGTGGAGATTACAATTCTACGTAAAGATGGAGAGTTTTATGCGTTCCCCTTATCCTGCAAAATATTTGGTATGTATCAACTTATTCATGCATTCAAGTATGCACTAACTGAAGTTCAAAACCTAAGAAGCAGCTGCTAGATAGTCTTCATATTTGTTACAGCAGAATTGGAAGAACTATACTAAAATATATACATACAATGAGATACAACTTAAACCTTCCCTAAGCCAGTTTCAGGTAAAGTTTTAAAATCCCAGAACCAATTAAAATAACAGGAAGAAAAAAATCAGGAACAAAGCCTAAAATATTAACAAAGCAAGAGCAAAAAACCAAAGTTAAGTAGAGAAGAATCTCAGTTAAAAGTTACATAGATAATCCAGACAAATATGATTTTCCCAGAAGCCAAGGAAAAAGACTGAACTAACATGTTCTCACTATAAATGACATTATTTGAGAAAAGACTACAAAGTAGGAAGACGTGATCCTTGGACTAAGAACAAGCAACTAGAGAAAATTTCCAGACAATTACCTGGTTGATTGCAAATTCTGTAATGCTTGTGTGCTTTTCACAGTAATATCCTTAATGTACGCAAGTTGTGGTGTTAATTCAGATTGACAAATTTCATCTCTCAGTGTCCTCAGGGCTTCATTTAATAACTGAATGACTGTTAAGAAATTCAGTTTTCCAGCTTCGTATACATTTCCTGACCAATGCTTGAAGTATAGCAAGCAAGAAAAAAAAAAAAGATTAGTGAACAGCATCAACATCAGAAAGTTATGTCTTCTTTAGTCAGAGCAGGGATATAAAGCTCCACTTTGTATTTTGGTTCAGTTCCTGATTGTTTTATTTTTCAAAAAACACTCTAGATTTAACCCTCAGGTTTGTTTTCTAGAATCAGATGCTTAAAAGCAGGCTATAATGAACTATGAAAACTTCAACTAATGAGGTATTCTGTTTAACCACTGTCCCAGAAGATGTGGCTGGCCTAAATAACCCCATATACTACACACTGGAAACAAAAGCCCATTATTTAAAGGATTAGTTAGATTGGTCAACATAGCTTTAATGCCTAAACAACAAAAAAATCAAGTACTAATTAGGCAAACTTAACAATGCAGTTATTCAACTTAAAAAGCTAACAGTTGAAACATAGCTAATACAAAACAGCAGCATAAAACCTTTCACAGATAAATTAGACATATTTTCTCCATCCTTGAGCAATCACCTCTTATAATCTGTGAAGTACTGTTGAGTTTTAGTTTGGTTTTTTTGTTGTTTTTTTTTTGTTAAGGTATCTAGTTACACACCTGGGGACTAAAAAAAATATACAGCATAGCAAGAAGGACAAAAATTACTTACTTGGTGTACGTCACTTTCAACTCTGTGTGCTAACAGCTGTGGAATTCTGAAAACAACACTAGCTCCATCTAAAACGTACTGCTCGACACAACCTTGAAGTACATAATCCACAGCTTCCTTTTCCTTTGTCAGAGATGTAATGATTTCCATTATAACTGTCCACATACTGCGGACCTTAATAGGCAAGAAGGACAAAAATGCTACGTTAAAATGTTTGCCATCTATAATGACAGAGTATCAAAACCGCATAAAGGTAGATGAAGGTGCTTAGCACAACCACAGGCAGACAAGTGGAAGTAACAGTATCTGAGAGCAAGTGTTGCAGAATGTAGAAGAAATATAGTACACTGCAACAGCAGGAAAAAGATGCTCACCTTTTGAATTCTCTCAGTTTTGTCATTTTTGTTTTGGTCATTTTGTTTCATCCTATATGCACATGCAAAACAAAAGTTCAACAGGACTACAATGAAATTATAGTTCGTATTTCATAAAATTGCGTAAGAAATCTATTTTATATATGCTAACTTAGTTACAAGGAAAAACACTTACTTGAAAGACTTCAGCTGCAGGACTTCATATTCAGACTTTATCTGCTTTATTTCTTTAATTAAAAGCCTAGGAAAAAGTTAAGTTACCACAGATTTTTAAAACACTGAAGTTTCTACTCTGCTGTTCTCAGAACTCCTTAAAATCACTAACCAATCATGCTCATTCTTTCCAAATTTGCATACCAAGGCAGTTTTGGAACAATGAAAAAAAACAAAACTAAACTAACCCAAAACCTTATCCTTTTGACTTCCTCGCCATGACTTTCTGTAGAAAGATAGCCAGGAAAGCCAGTAAGATACTTGTAAACTAAGCAATTAAGCTGTCACTTACTCTATTGAAATTGAACACCTTTTATTAGACATAAGAACAATAATGAAGTTACTAGAAATGCATTTTATCAATGTAAACCTCCAAATATATTCAGCAATTGTACAGTACCCAAATCTCTGTTTCAAAAAACTGGGGAACAGACTACTGGAGTACAGGCAGCTGGACCACCAAAGTTCTTTTGCCAAAGCGCTTTTATTAAATTTTTAAGTGTGTAAAAACACAGTGGCCTGATTTTCAGAAAGGATCATGCTGAATTCTAAATGATCTTCAGAGTTCTGATGCCTTGTTAAGAATGAAGAAATTATAGAGAATTACATTTTTGAAGGGTACCAGTCACACGATAAGCAAGAGCACCAACACTTCCCAAGCAGGGTGAGGAGATGAAGAATTATAGAAATCAGAGAAGTTCAGGAGACTTTGACTCCTGGAAATCATACTGTTGAGCCTTCAATTATATTACTCACTGTCCTGTCAAGTCTTGAATGTTTCCAGCAAGGGAGATCCCACCACTTCCCTGGGCAACCTATTCCAGTGTTTAATTGTTCTTGCATGAAATTTCTTTTTTTTCATCCAGATGGATTTTCCCCCCAGGCCTGTTGCTTCTTGTCCTGTCATGATATATCCTCATAAAGGAGTACCTCCATATTCTCTACAACTACTGCTTAGATATTGGAAGATTGTGATTAAACCCTCTGAGCTTTGTCCTCCTCAGGCTAAACAAACCCAATTTCTACAGCTTTTACTCTTATGTGTCAAGTTCTCCAACCCTGTAATCATTGTGGTGCTCTGCTAGAATCTCTCCTGTCTTTCAATCTCTCTCCTCTACTGGAGAGACCAAAACTGAACACAGTACTCCAGGTGTGGCCTTAGAGTTGCCAGGTAGAGTGAAATACATCTCTTGATCTGCTGGATGTGCTTCTTTTCGTATAGCCTAGGAGGCTGCTGGTCGTCTTGGCTACCAAGGCACACTGCTGATACAGTGCTCAGCTTGGTCCAACGCTACTCTCACTTCTAGTCCCCATCAAAATCACCTGCAAGCCTGTGCTGCTGTTGGGGGTTATTCCACCCCAGGTGCAGGACTTTACACTGATCTTTGTTAAACCTAATACAGTTCTTGTTGGGCAAGTCTCCAAACCCAGCAAGGTCTCTCTGTGTATTCTCTCTTCATGCCAGTGTATCAACCATTCCTCACAGTCTGGCAGGTTTGCATTCAATCCTGTCACCCATATCCCTTGCAAAGACAAGGAATAGTGTAACACACAGTATCAGCTCCAGAGAACTCCACTCGTGATCAGACTTTGAGGCGCTACCACCCCTTGGGCTCACCCCTTTAGCCAGCCTTCTGTCTTTCCAAAGAGCAGTTCTGAGATGATGCCAGGTAAGTATCTCTGCACCCTTGGATGCATTCCATCAGGTAGCAAAGCTCTGTGCACAGCTAGTTTGTACACGTGAGCCTCCCCTTTATCCTCTTCTACTACCAGCAGTTTGTTGCTTCTTTCATCACTGATCTTTGGCAGAGACTGGACTACTGACCTTACTCATGAAGACTGAGGCAAAGAAGGCATTAGGTATTTCAGCTTGTGATGCTTTTAACTTAACTTACCATTTCATTCAGAAGCAGACCTAAACGCTCCATGTACTTCCACTTCCTTATAACATACCTCTGGAAGCTTTTTTTCAGACTCTTACCAGGCTCTTGGAGCTTTAGCTGAATTTGGCTTTCCTAATAACATCACTGTACACCTGAAAAATATTTCTATACTTATGTCTGGGAGTCAGTCCCCTTTTGCATACTCCATATGCTGCTGCTTTCGTTTCTGAGCTTTATCACTAGCTGTTTTAACCAGGATGGTTTCTTGTTATGCCTGCTTCTTTTCTACTTAAGGGGACAGACCAGACGAGCTTCAGCAAGGGTCTCTGAAAACACCCTAGCACTCCTGAGCCCTTGTTTTCCACAGGATACCTCCTAGCAGTTCCCTGGGCAAGTGGAAATCCACCCTTTTAAGCCTAGTGTCATTATTCTTCCACATCTTCCTTATGTTTCACAGGATCTTAAGTTCTACGGTCTTGGCTGCTTTGACCATAAGGTTCCTGTTGGCAGTTACTTCTCCAGAAAAGTTCCTCTTACTTTTAAGCAGTGAGTTCAAAAGAGCACCACTTCTACTCAGCAGACCCAGTGATTGCATTACGAAGTCACACTCAATGCATTCGAGTTTACCAGATTGATAATGCACTGCTTTCCCAGCAAATACCAGGGTAAGCTGAAATCCTCTGTAAGTATCAAAGCCTGCAGGTCTGAGGTGCGTTTCATCATCTTAAGAAGGCTTCATATACCTTTCCTGGTATAGAGGAAGACGTGTATAGCAGATGCCTACCATGAGGTCTCACTAGATGCTAAACCCTCTGATCTCGATCCAAAGGCATAAAACAGACCAGTCCTCTCATACAGAGCTATGCCACATGCACTTAAACTGCTCTTTTACCTGCAATGCAACTCCTCCTCCTCCTCTTCTGCCATTTACTGAAGAGCTTGCAACTGTCCATGACAGTGCTGCATCCCACCCAAATTCTGTACATTCCAATGACATATAACCCTGTGCCTGCACAGAAAGTTCCAGTAATTGTTGTTTCTCAAACTGGGAATGTTTTCCATATACAAGAATAAAGAATAGCATAATTTTGGTGAAATAATTAAGGATTATGTAAATGAAACGTGTCCCACAGTGATTAAGCAAAGACCAAATGTTTCATCCTGAGACAGCTGTAAGATATTACCCTTCAAATGTTAAGAAATCATAGTGCTATATATGAAGAATTCTCTGACCAATTTTAATGCCCAAGTAACCAAATCTTCCAAAATACAGCATCTCCTAACTGAAGAACTGCTTTTTTAGACGCTATCCTATACAAAAGGCCCTACAAACAGTGGAACTGTCAACTAAAGGAGGCAAAGGGGGGGGAAAAAACAGGGAGAAGCTCAAGAGAACTCATGATGTAAAGCAGATGCAGCCTCCTCAAATCCTTCCAAAACACAAATACAAGTCAGCTTTTAGGAAAAGACTCCATTTCTTTAAATGCATTACTTACTGCTCTTTCTTCTTATACTCTTGAATAACAAGATTCTCCTTTTGAAGAATTTGCAGAAGTTTATTGGATGCAACTCTACATCTTGCACTTGCCATGTTCACACCCTTAGGTGTCAACTTCACAGCTTCAGCAAAAGGTATATCGGTGCCTAAATGAAAGTTAATGTTTGGATTACATCATTCACTTCTAGCAAATAGGCAACTTCCTAATCTACCTAGTTTGAATTGAAAGAATCACATACCCAGATGCCCATTTTACCTAGACTAAACTAAGAGTATGCAGTGTACTGTATTTTTTTCCCAGTTCTTTCTGTTGTATACATTTTCATTCCATCACTCTCACTCTCTTCCCCTATTCTTTAGGTCACCAAACCATATAAGATGCCTAGAATAGGCAGTTCTGACCCTTCAGAATTCCAGAAGTTGTGCGAAGGAGTGGTCAAATACTTTGGACCAAATCGTTGCTTGTGTGTGTAACGGTGTACAGCATTGCACAGATGAACCTTGGAGCAAGGCCCATAAAGCAACAGAAAGCAAAACGATCTGCCCTGTTCTATCAACAGTAACTCTATGCAAGTACACAGAATCCTCTGAAAGATTTTTGAACGGAGCAGCCAACTCAAAACTACTTAAAGCTCTAGGCATAATGACTTGGAAGATTCACTGTCAAACATGACAAATGAAGCATTTTTATTGTTCCATTAAAGCTTACCTATGGAGTTCCTTTTCATGTCCTCAAGCACTGCATGTCTTGCAAACTGATACATTAGCTGAATAAATTTAGGACCACTAGGAGAAATAAATGCAGAAGGTGCAAATTTTGGAAGCCGACTTTGGTCTTCATTCTAGAAAAGATGAATTGGTTTCAAACACAAAACTGATCTAAGAAATAAGGCCTAAGCAACAGCCTTCAAACATTCAGCTGAGTACCAAAACACTGCCTACTTGCTAGTATGCCTGATGCAAAGCTAAACTTCTACGCCACCACGGTTGACATCTACTCTAGCCAGCAGAAGAGACCAAAACTTTTTGAATGTTTCCCAAACCATCCCTAGCTCTGTACACAAAAGACATTTTCAACGCAAAGACTGAAATCAGTGCTGGGTAAACATTAGAAGTCTCTGCCCTCCTCATTCCTAACTGGTAATCCCTATCTTTGAAAAAAAAAAAAAAACACTTTCAAGTTTTCTTTCATATTTTCTACTGAAGTCATTAATCAGTGTACTTTTGTGTGCTTTTATCTTACTCAAAGATATTGCATCATTGGCTTTCACCTTGTCCATTATTACTAAAAAGTAAGTGTTCCAGTACATAGAGATCTGATCTCTCGAACTATCATTAAAACAAGGGCAGCATGAGAAGGTAACAAAACAACCAATGATACCTGAAGCAATCAATTTTGGTTTGTCTCTTTTCCTTTAGAATGTTCACCTTAAACTTTAGTCCCTTTCCCCATATATAAGGAATTACTAATGTTAAAAAGTTGTTCATGCATCTGAAACCACTTTCACAATAATAACTATCTTCCTAGGCAACTTAAGCAAACACCTCTCAAGTTGAAGAAAATTATTCTCACCCAGAGCTAAGGAACACTTTGCTTAATCAAATACCATTATTCAGAAGCTAGCCACAGCAGTTTTAAGACTAAAGTTTAAATCTCTGTCATCTGAATTCCACCATGCCACCATTTTTTCCTTAAACAAGTCTAAGATAAGCTATGTGAAATAAGATACAAGGTAAAACTGAATTCTTTGGTAAAACAACCTCATTTAAAGCTCTTATTTAAAAGCACTACATAGTCTCACAAAAAAAAAAAAAGATTGAGGTAATAGAAACCAGTAAAGAATTAATTTCCATGCTTTTTAATACTCACTGCAATCTCTCTTAGCCATGAACAGCACTTCTTCCTAAATTCAGCAGCTTTTAATACTCCTACTGGAAGGGAACAGTCTCTTTCCATTTAAAAGGGATGGGGAAAAAGAAGAAAAAAGAAAAAGCAATTTCAAAACACATTCAAATATTCAGTTACCAAACTAACCACTTTAAGAACATGACTAAAACAAAGATTTTTTAGTGATGCCTCCTGGAGACAGAAAATGAGTGGATATAGCCTAGACCAAAAATACCTAAAAGTTTGTTAAATGATAAGGCTTTCTTGCCATAATAAATTAATTACAGACTATTTCAGAGACAGATTTGTCTGCAGCTCTTTTAACTCAGACGAAGGGAAGAGGAAAAAGTGTCAGAACGCTGACAATTCCCATATCGCTGGTCTTCCAACAGCCATTTCTTTAATGTGCAAGCTCAAATAGCTCAACTATATGAGGAAAAACATTAAAGAAGATGGAGTTCTTGCCCTGTTGAAGATCCTGGTGGCAATCCATAACCAGGAAATGTTACTTGCTGTTTTGCCAGAGAAATGAATGGAAAAAGTAGATCATTTGCAGCTATGAAAGTTCTTACCAAACTCACCAAGTTACAGATACTATCACAACCAACTCTAACTAAGGCAAGTTTTCTGATACAAAACTGTAATCAAGGGGAAATAAATTCTCTGACCGTATGCTCTTTTTCCACAGCATTCCCCCCAAGAGACTACTTACCCACCACTCACACCCAGCGACTGCATAAACCATACTCTTGGTTACGTGCACAGAAATAACTTCACAAGCCAAATACTTACTTGAAAACTTTTGCTGCCCGGAGCTTATCCAGCTTAGCAAACAAGAAGCAGACAATGATATAAAACGCTGAGGCATTCGGTTTCTTAAACATCGTCCTAATACACAAATAAACAGCTACATCAGATGTAGTTAGGATGCCGAATTTACACAGCATTTTTACTGGCTGCTTGAGATTACAAGAGGCTACTTTTATAAAGTGTTACAAGTTATACATCAAGTTCTCGGTTTTCTGCATCATTAAAAATATACATCCTCCAGCCTATTCAACAAAGTTGAAGTAATTTCGGTGAGAGCGTTTTCTCTCAAAAGAAGTTTCCAAACCAGGAGGGACAGAGCCAACCCGCTGGCTTTCTCCCTAGGACTGGGCAGGATGCATCGACCCCACAGCACCAATTATGACCGTTTCTGGCCTTCACTTCTTCACGGAATTGCCAGAGTTGGAAGGGACCTCTAGAGGTCATCTAGTCCGACTCCCCTGCCAAAGCAGGATTGCCCAGAGCACATTACCCAGGACTGCATCCAGGCGGGTCTGGAAAATCTCCAGAGAAGGGGACTCCACGCCCTCCCTGGGCAGCCTGTTCCAGGGCTCTGTCACACTCACCGTGAAGAAGTTCTTCCTTACATTTGAGTGGAACTTCCTATGTTCCAGCTTGTGCCCATTGCCCCTCGTGCCCTTCAGACACAGGTAACACGGGTGGCTACAGCCATTCAAGCATCTCTTGAACGCCAAGGGCACCAGGCCCCTCGGCGGCCATGGCGAGACCCCCACCCACTCCTTTCTTACTCCTCCTCTCGAGGGGTGCGCTCCTGCGTGAAACCCAGGGCCCTGCCCGGGGACCGGCGGTCGCAAAAGGTCCCCGTCCCGCCCTCCACCTTCTCCTCCGTCCCCGGCTTCTCCCTCGCACTTACGGCCCCACTTGGACGCCGCTGCCGGCAGTCTTCTGGTCGAAGCCCAGAGCGCGCAGGTACAGCCAGAGGTGCTCTCCCTCCCAATTCACAGAGCGCATCTTGTGGTGCGCCGGATGACGGACGCGGGAAGAGCGCGGCTGACCGCCGGAGGGGGGCCACTGGCCGGCGCCGGAGGAGGAGGAGGAGGGGGAGGTCTGGGGGCGATGGCCGCGACCGCCGGAGGAGGAGGAGGGGGAGGTCTGGGGGCGCTGGCCGCGACGGCCAGAGGAGGAGGTCTGGGGGCGATGGCCGCGACCGCCGGAGGAGGAGGAGGAGGAGGGGCGCTGGCCGCGGCCGCCGGAGGAGGAGGGCCGCTGGCCGCCGCCGGAGGAGAAGGGCCCCTGGCCGGACCGCAACCGAGCAACACCCGCCATCTTCACCTGCCCGCCAAAAGCTGCCGCGCGCGAGCCCGCCCACCGCAGAGACCCAACGCCGCGAGACCTCCCGCCGGCCCCAATAGAAAAGGCGGGAGGACGTGCAAGGCATGTCGGGAGCCCAGCGCCGCCGCCGCTGCCCCTCCCGCTTCCCTTGGCGCACTGCCTGCCGGGAGTTGTAGTGCCGGCGGCGCGAAGCCGGCGGGGAGGCCTCGGTGGCCGGCGAGCGGAACGGCCGCCCGCCCGCCCGCCGCAGTGCCGAGGGGCCCACGAAGAGGCCCGCCGACGAAGGAAGGGGTGGGCGGCAGCAGCAGCAGCGCGTCGAAGTCGGCGAGCTGCGTGACCTGGTGGTGGAGGGCAGCCGGGCCTGGCGACCGGCAGAGAGCCCTTGCAATTAAAATTTCTTTGTAACCGGGTTGCAAAATCTGACACAAAACCAAGTAAAACTGGCGGCGGCATCAGGCTCTGCGGTTCAGGCTTTCATTATAAGGCACTTCAGTGACTAGACTTCAAAAGTTTTTCGCGCCGACCCAGGGTTAGGCTGAGGGGAGAGCCCGGGGGCCAGCCTGGCCTCACAGCTTGGCCGAGGCCCCGGTGAGGCTTCAAGCGGCACCCCGCAGCATGGCCGGGCCTGCTGCCGCCTCCCCGGCCGCTGGGAGGAGAGCTCTGCGGGTGCAGTTCAGCCTGAGCCCCAGACAGAAACGCCACGGGGCTGCCCCCAGTCCCCTTCCCACTCCCCCCAACTCCTACAGAAGGTCAGTGCGCGCCAGCAAACAGGGATTTGACATTCCATAGCAAATCTTTGATTGAGATTTTATTTAAACATGAAAAGGATCATCACCGTCACCAGAAGTATCCCTACCTACAGTTCTCTTACTTGTAAATCTTCTTTCATCCCACATCTGTTTGTATCTCTTTGCTTTCCATTTTTTCCTTCCTTTTTACAGTCTCCCCCCCCTTCCTTCTTTAACTGTCATTCCCAGAAAACTTTTATTTTTTAAGCATTTACCCTCTTCTAGTCTCAGGCCCCGCAACTGATAGCATCAGGATGGGCAAAATTTTTGCACACAGAAGGCATGTAAAGAGAAAGGGACTCCTTTTGTGCATAAAGCACCCATGCCAAAGGGAAGCTCTAAGCTTCTAAACTCTAGGTATTGAGCCTAACAAAAAGAACCTGAGAGAATCTGAGACAAAGTCTCTTACCCCTTCCAGCAGCAGAGAGGTAGATGAAGAAGTGCTTTTCATGTAGACCAAAAGGGGAAATTCTGTGGGTAAATCCTCATCAACTCCTTTTGTTGGCAGCCCTTTATGCAAAGCACTGGAGTGTTCTCACGGCTGCTGCCAGCAGGAGAACAAATCACTAACAAGGATTAGATCAGTTCGATATACTGGTTAGGCTATACCTGGCTTGTAGAATGGGAGCTTGACACCCATGCTAATGAATTAATGTAGCATGCATTCCTTAGGCGGAAAAAAAAAATTGAGTTTTGATGCAGCTAAGTGAAACAGTAGTGATTAAAAAAAAAATATCCCCAAAATCCCTAAGCTAGGCAGGTTCATCTTTAAAAAGGAGAAATATAAGTTAAACATGGCAAAAGTACATTGTATCAAAAAGACATCTTTATGCTTCTCTTTACTCAGCTCTTTGCCCTGTAGTATAAGGGCCATTTGTGCGTGAAAAGTCTTGTTGATCATCTTCATCCAAATCCAAAATGTCTGGGATATCATCTGATTCCGAAGACAGGTCTGTAATAGTGAAGTCTGGAACCTGCATAGGAATGAGATTTCAATCAATTTAAAAGTAAAACTAAATAAATCTGTGCAGTACTCCCCACTGAAATCAGGAGAGAAAGATGCTCAGCATCTCTAGAAATCAGACCCAAAATACTGAAAACAGAGTGAAATACGCTCAGTCACACATGAAACACATAGCATGAAGACAGACCAAATACTATGCAAGATGTAGATCAGTTTCTTAGAAAACAGGATTTTATAGTAAAGATAGAATAGAGCTGAACGTAGTGGAATGTGTTTAGTGAAACTGGTCACTGGAAAATTAAGAAAGGAAGTTTTTAAACTTACTTTGCCTCTCTTCTGTCCTTGGGAGCAATAGGCTATACAGAGGAACGTGCCCTGAGGAGCTTGGTATGGACTGCTCAGGACTGCTCTGCCTGCCTACCACATCAAACCTTTCCTGAGGAAACAAGTATCTGGAGAACTGCAATCCCACTTTGGCCTCTGTTTTAACTGCATGTATAGTATTCTGTACTGTTACGCAGCACCCGGTTTTCAGGAGTTGCCGGAGACATTAGTGGATACATGGATGTTACACACTTCTAAAAATGTTGGCTAAGGCACTTAGGAGCTTAAGTCCCAACCTTTAAGTCCCCTTAGTAAGACTTAGATTGCTTAGGCGCTTCTGAAAAATGGGATATAATTAAGCAATTTACTCATAACCAAAAGTTGGGGGTTTTTTTGCCACAAGCGAAAAGAACTTGTATCTATACTTTGACTCATGGTTAGCTTTAGTGTTGGTGATGTGACATACTTGGAGCCAGCCACAGGATCAGCACATAAAGATTGGTGCATGCTGACAGGATTCTGTTCTGCATGTACGAAACAGCAACTTGGAGAGGCTTCTGGGCATTTGTGTAACTTAAGCTCAGTGCTGACTGGAGAAGCAGTTTTAATCCATTCCCTAACTGCAAAACACCTTGTTTATGACTTACTTTTATGAGAGATAGTATGCAAGACAAATCTATGCTTTGCCTGCTACAAAGAAATGTTAGAAGAACAGAGAACACATCAAAGGATACAAGGATTCCCATTTCAGCTGCCAGGTTGCAGATAGCACTGAAGCACTGAACGTGACTCACTCAGTTCCTTAGAGAGTAGGTAGCCATAGGGCACCCGGGTCTTATAAATATTAAGTAAAATATTAATTAAAACTGAGCTTCAGAAGCTGAATTTAAGCAGTATGTGACTTACCAGGTGCTAGTGTGAATACAATGAAATGCATAGACCACTTTGAGAACCTGAACTTGACCAAAATGAGATCAGTAATTTGTCTCCAAAAAAATCAAAAGGCACTAGGAATATGGGACACACATCTCTCCACCAGCAAGAATTATGTGCTGGTAGATAATTTTTCTGCTTATGGCAGTTTACCTAAAACTCTAATCACTGCAATTAGAGAAATCACCAAGTTTTCCCATTGTCAGCACATAACCCCGTATTTCATACTGCAGTACAAATGGAGGTATCTTAACAAGGCTAAGGCCGAACAGTCTGTATGAAAACTCATTTTAAAATGTGCCCAAACAGATGGTTTAAAGAAGTTGTTTTCTTCTGTATTTACACTGAGCAGGGCACATGACCACGTTCAGCAACTGTGTCTGACCAGTAATAATTTACTAACTTTTATTACTTTTATCCATGTTGTTCTTACTGACAGTGGGATAATCGCTGAAATTTAAGTTTGTGCTTTCTTAATCTCCTTAATGCATACATTATAAGCAGCTGGCTCCTCTAACATTCTAGTAACATGTTCATAGCCATCAAAGAATTTCAAATTGGTTTGTATCTGTCAGCATCAGAGTGAAACAGGGTTGGTGTCAGGGTTGGTGATTTATCTCAGTTTTGAGCAAGCTAAATTTTATTAGACTAGCATATTCTAAATTAGAATAGCATCTTTATTTCAATAGCATATTTATAGAGAGTAACATCTACAACAGCCTAACTAAATCTTGGGCTTGCTTAGGTGAAGGACCTTCAGTTCCTTATCATTTCTCATGGTTGAAAGGAAGCTGAAACAAAGCAGTAAGTCAATTCTTGCAGCAAAGAATAGGGCCAGTTTATGACTCTCCATGCCATTTCTCTGTAAAATGCAGCTATGTCATTTATGCAGAATACTGCAAAACTTGCAAAATATTTGCATGAAGAGTGCAAAACTTACTTCAGTGTTATGTTAATACCAAGATAACTTTAAATTAATCCATTTTTTTTCTTGCTTCATATATTTTCAGAACTGAGCCACTAGCAATCTGAGAGATGGTTCTTATTTTGTGTACTTTCAGAACAAGCACTTATTTTCAGTCATCAGAGACTGTATCATTCAAAAGAAATAATATTTCCATCTTGTTACACAAAGAAATACATTTAACAAAATAATGTGCACAATACCTCCAGCAAGCTGTTGTGTGTAAGACTTTCTGATCATGCAAATGACCAGCAGACCATGCTTAAAAATCTAAGTTAGGTTTCATTTTCTATTTTTAATTAGGTGGCTTAGATAAGTTTTTGGGGGTTTTTTTGGTGGGTTTTGGTTGTTTATTTTTGTGAGTTTTTTTGAATAAAGAGAAATAATCCATCAGTTGTTTCCAAATCCTTTTGCCTGTTTTACTAGCTATATAGTATTACTGTAAGTCGCAGTTTGGAAAAGATTATTGCAAAAAAAGTAATCTTAAGGAGTGGGAGGGATATCAAAAGCTTTCCACCTTTCTTTAGTTTGAGGCAAACTAGCTATATCCCTGCAACTCCAGTCCTTATACAAATCTTGCAATTTGGATTTGACCAATGTTGAGAGACACTAGTTGTTTAGCTTAAATAAGTAAGACTTAATCAGAATAAATTACTTAGGGTTGTAATATCGTGGGACTTACACTGTTTGTAAAGGATAATTTATGCTTTACTTAGCACGAGTAGCTAGATTTTCTGAAGCCTTTATGCCTCAACAGTTAATTTTCTTAGTAATTTTCCTAGCAGCTTGTACAGTGCTGGGTTTAGTCTCTGAGCATGAGGAAAATGTTAATAACATACTGATGTTTTGTTAGTGTTTTCCCCAAGTCTAGGACTTTTCAGGTTCCCATGTTCTGCCAGGGAACGCAGGTGCACAAGAAGCGTAAACCAGAAGAGAAGGTGGCTACAGCCCTCAGCAGAGACTGCAAATCAACAAGAGCAGCCAATGGCCTGCCCACTGATTTCTTTGTTCAAGGTCTCTCCCTTTTCGGAGGCACCCAGCCCAGGCTGACCGTGCTGCTCTACCTTTCAATTAAATTACTTATTTTCATAAACCCTAAATAACCTTACCACTGATAAATGCTTTGTTAGCATTCTAACCTTTACCATTCCAGGTTTTGTGTGTCTTTGACACTATTCCATTTCATCTAATTTATCTTCTTTGCTGCAAGTAGAATCAACTATTTCCTATAGTGTTCAACATATCTGATCTTAATCTTTTTTTAAAGGTTCCAAAAGAGCCTTCACCGTTTTCTAGCCCAGGCTATACCATCAAAAGTGTTTTTGCAATGAAAGCAAGCAAGTTTCTATGCAGTGCAGCTGAAGTGTCTGGTACACACGATTATAGAGCAGCAGGTAAGGTGGCAGAAAATATTTATGCTCTGTTAATGTCTTAGGTTTTCCTCCTTCTGTTTGAGAGTTTCCAGCAGTTATTAGGAGGTACTTCAGCTTCAGTCCACTGTGGCAAAAAAACCCAATGATAGCTATGAAAGGTGTCCACGTCATTCTTGCTTTGAGCAGGCGTTTTAACAGTCACTGCCTCTTACTGCGCTAGGGCAAAATACCAAGTTTTGTCTGTAGATTTGTAACTAGAATGGAGTCTAGCAATGTGCTGTAATTAGCAATGTAGCAATGTGTGGATTACCAGCAAGAAGATATCCATGCAAGACACAGTTGCCATTCAATTCTGGATGCAATGCATCCAGTGCTGTTCTTATTAGGAGAGTCTAATAATTTCAATCCAGAGACTTTTATTCAATATCATAAACCAGGAACATACTGAGTTGCTGTTATTCAGCCCTCTTTTCCTCCAATGAAGGGTTCCTAATTCTATTAGAGGGGGTGGATAGAAACTTACACACTTTCAATGAAACAGCCACACACCACAAGAGCATAATGCAGGAACCTGCATACAGCATTTGGGTGTAACAGGCTATTAGCGCAAACATTACGTAGGCATTTAACCAGGCATTCTGCTAGGTGAGGTGTCAGCAGTCAAAGTAACACTAACACAGAAGCCACCCAACAGCAGGCAGTGAAGGAGAAATGATCTGAAGGTCTAGGCTGCTTTCTACTTCTTCTGCTTGCTGACACGTAGTACAGCTGGACAACCGTCTAAGAGAGTACGAAACAATAGTGCAACTTAAGACAGAACCAAAAGATGTGTTGCTCTTGCATTAATACTAGGCGGGGCTGTTTATCTCCCAGTACTCAACAGGCAGTGAGCAGTTTGAATATCTTATTTGATTGATCACCTCAGAATGAAGGCCCACAGCCTTCAGATTTTAAAATACGTGTAAGACTGGGCATTCCATTCTTTGAACTGCCAGCCGCTCCCAAACCTGTTTAGTCCCTCCTGTTGTGAGCACCTCTACAATAGTGGATGCACTCTACAAATTTTATTTGAGATAAAAAAAGGATATTCTCTGCCTGGAGTCATTAAATACTTAAAGTAAACACAACTAATTGCTGAAAGAATTCCAGAAGTCTTAACTCAGGCCCTAGCTGAAGAGGAGTATCTCACTATCGCATGTTAATTTCATGTTAAACAGCCCCCTTACAGAAGGCAAGCATTTAAAGCTGGAAGTTACAGAATCTTTATCTGTACTCCTCTGTCATTACAATTTTCTTTAATACTGTGCTTAAAACACAGTCTTCCTAACAATTCTAGGCCAACCCTGACTTAGCAGCTAAGCAAGCCCTCTCACATTAGAAAGCTAGACTAAGTGTAATTTCCTTTAGTGCCAACATCCTACCAGGTGGAAGCACCGCTCCATCAGCAACACACCACTAGGTGACAGCCTTCCTTTGAACTTTACTTTTGCTTCACACTATTTGGTGACCTCTTTGAAAATGGTAGCCAGTATTGCTATGCTAAATGATCACAATTTGAAGTTCCACAGGGCATGCATAAGAACACAAATACAACTTACCTGGACAGCACTAAACCAAGAAAGCTTATTTCTTAGTGACTGTAATTCTCTTCCAGGGGAGGGATTCACAGGATTTATTGAGGAACAATTCCAACCAAGTAGCTGAGTGTTAATGTACATTAGGCACTCAAGTTCAAAAGAGGGTAAATAAAGTTAAACAGGTTAAAACTGGTGTTTGCAGCTAAGGAGTATATACTGTTATAGGAAGCCAGCAGCCAAAGCAGGTAGCCGGCAGTGTCACGCAAACAGAACACCTACTGCAAAGGCATGACAGGGATTTTTGTCCGTATCCTTCTCTTCTCAATATTAGAGCATCCATTAGCTCACAGCTTAGGTCATCGTTATACACAGCAGCAAGCACCAAAAAAAGCAGCAGTAAAGCTAAGACTGAATGGAAAGATGCACAGGCACTCAAAGGGAGGAGGGAAATGCTGCAGCAGTATCCTATTTATCTATACACACACACACACAAATACATTTTCAATGTGTGTCTACTTCATTTGCATTTCAAGCTTGCTTTCTGCTGGACCCAGTCTGAAGGAGTCACAGAACAGCAAGTTACATTTGTTTTAAACACAACTGAAATGGAGACAGACTTTGACTACTGAAGCATTTATTACTAACATACAAAATGAATTACAAAAAGATATAGCTACAAAAACACCCCAACAACCCCACAACAGCAGGCACCTGGGTACAAACAGCATGAATCTTATCTTTATACTGCATACTATAATGATTTGGTCAGTCACTGGAACAGGGTCCCCAGGGAAGTGGTCATGACACCAAGCCTATCAAAGTTGAAGAAGCGTCTGGATGACACTTAGTCATATGGTTTAATTTTAGGTAGTCCTGCCAGAAGCAGGGAGTTATACTCGATGATCCTTCTGGGTCCCTTCCAACTTGAGATATTCTGTCATTCTGTGACCAGGTTACCTTGTTATACAATAGTTAAGTTTATAGAGTTAATGTTAGCACTGTCACAGCATTTAAGTAACTCCAGCTGACTCGTTCAGAAACCCCACTTCAGCTTTGGAATTCTGCACTCACAGAACTTTTGTCATTAACTGTGTAGCAGTAGAATTTGAGACAGTCAGATCCATAATAATCGAACGTGTGGTCTGCACCAAATATGGAATTTAAGCTTATCTAGCTAGACTACAGGGCTTTTAAATGCATTTCACAGTATGTAAGGCTGTTACACCGTTCTGGTACAGATTAAACAACAAATCAAATGTTTTTAGCTATGGCAGGTTTCATTTAGACTAATGGTAATAATACCATTAACAAGCTTGGTGAGGTTTCTTAACTTGACAGGCAAACAAAGGCATCTTGACAACTGTAAGCTGCCAATATTTAAGCATTTGAGACAGTCTGAGTTTTAGAGTGGCTTCACTGCCCAGGACAACACAGCCCTGAACATCCTTTTTCTGTATCATTCCCCCACTCTTTCGGATTTTTTCCAAGGCTTTTTGACAGCTACACTTGCTAAGGCCACTTGTTTGGTCAGTCAGCAAAGTACATGCATGCTATGCAGTTTACTCAGTAGTGTGTTCAGGCTGTTTGTCTTTCTGGCTGGAGTTTTTCTCCCCTTCACCATTGCTCTCAGCATGCTGAATGCCAGGCAGTTGTGGGTAAAAGGGACCTACCAGCCAGTTGAGCGGCGTGTTGTTAACAAGATAATCCATCACATCATCCAGAGATTCCTTCATTTTCTTCAGCTGTCCTTTGCTAGTGGTAAGAAAGCTGTCTGATAACTCTTGGAAGGAGGACGCTGACCGAAAGCTTTGGTAGACATCACCTGCCATTGACCCAACACTGTAAACCTGATCCTGCACATGCTGTGGCAGCCCCTGTAGGCTTGAGACCAGTGTGAGGCAGGTGGTCTGAAGCTGCTGAGTGAGGTTCCGTGCAATAGCTAGAGTTCTTGACTCAATGTGCTGGAAACAAAGAGCATAACAGTACATTAGTATCTTTTTATGTCTGGAGCAACTCTATGTTGCTCAAGATAAATAAAGAAGCAAAGTAAAGGGTATGTAAGTAAAATAAAGCTATAGCTTAGTCTGAAGTCTGAAGAGTCAGAGACTTTAAAGTACTTGATATTTCTTCAATGCTCAAGTACTTTGTGGAACAGAAACATCAGTAGCTTCTACCCAGCGACAGATAAGCAAGCTCTTGTTTCAAATCTGGGTAAGAAGTAACAGCAGGATATTCTAATCAATGAACCACATTTTAAAGCTACACATAAGACTCAGTGAGTTGGTGTCCAAGACTGCTGTATGCTGAGAAATTTTTATTTCTGGTCTGGCCATATCAGATAAGTAAGGCCTAGCTGATCTAGATATGGATATCCCAACACAGGTTCACATACTAATCAAGATGAGCATTCTCTTGAAAGGAGAATGAAT
Organism: Limosa lapponica baueri; assembly: GCA_002844005.1. NCBI lineage: Eukaryota > Metazoa > Chordata > Aves > Charadriiformes > Scolopacidae > Limosa > Limosa lapponica. The sequence goes on along the minus strand of KZ508016.1, from coordinate 40,394 downwards.
CCCAAAGTGTTTGCAGGAAGTAAGAGTTTGGGTATCCCCTACTTTTCATAGTAGTCACTAGTCAGCTGCCCCGAGTTCAGCATTCAAGTTCCACATTGGCACATAAGCGTCTCTGCTGCTAAGATGCTGTGCACTTTCAGGACTGTTAGTTTGCCATTACCTTGACAGTATACAATCCATTTAATCCTGGTTTACATTTACATCTGTTTACCTCAGCGCTATGCAGTTCATCACCATCATTTTGGCCTGTATTTTTCTTCCATTCTACCCAGGACTGATAAAGCTTTTCCTGAGCATCAAGAAGTTTCTGATTGGCACTATTCATGTTCTTTCTGGCATACTCGATCTGAAACACAGCCAAATAAGGAAGTAAAGCAGAGTCCAAACAGTTCCATTAGGGCTACCCTACCTTAGCTGCTTTGTAGCCTCCTTTTTAAATACTTTAAAAGTTCAGTACAAAAGACTTCGGGAAATACTAAGTGTGATTGCTCTCTTCAAGAGAAAACTGGAAGCAGTTTTCAGATGTTATGTAGTGTATCCCTCTACCTCAACTATTTCCCCCTTCCCCAACTAGCATCCTACACAAGGATTTGAAAGTGTATAGAAGGCCATGACTCTTTATGCACAGTTTTTCCTGTACATAAAGGTACGTTGTTAGGATAAGACTACTGAAGTTCCCAGGAACGCTCAGAGATACCCAGAGCAAGAAGAGCAAGCCCATGAAGAATCTTACATTTTATTTTTAAAAAGGACTTAAAGGAATGAAGTGTTTCTAAATTGCAAGGCACTTTCTTCACTGAACGAAGACTGTGTCAAACCCAGCACTCTAAAAAAGGACTATAATTTTTAACATGTCACTTCTATTTCTGCAATGCTTAAAATCACAAGTAACTCCTGGTTAGTTTACAGCTTGGCCTGATTTAGGACCTCTCCTGAATGGTGATGGAAGGCTCCAGATAGGAAACGCTTTGTATTTAGAAAATGAATTTGCACTGAGTGTGCAATTCCAGTTTTCCTATGCCTCTTTTGGCTGTTTTCTGCACTCTGAAACTATGCCAATGTTTGCTTTTTATACCTCAAGTGAAATCTTAGACTTACCAGATTAACAGTGTGGTGGAGCTGAGAGATTGTCTCCTGGCTTCTCTGTTTAGCATCTCTAACTTTGTTTAAGGCTTGTTGGTAGGCACGTGTGCGGAGCTTTGAAGACAGGGATCCTAGTCTAACGTAGTAGCTTGGCTTTTGAACTCCAACTTCAAAACCTTCAACTTTTGCAGCTTCTTTCTCTAGATACGTAGAAAGGAAGCAAATTGACCACTGGAAGAAAACTTAAGAGGTCTGAGGCTATTTTATTTGCTTAGTAATGGCTGAAAACTGAACTTGTTTAGTAGTCCTTTAGCACCAGGATGCGTTGATAGATCACCATATGTGGAAATGCTTACTTCACTCTGCTTCCCCATGAAGACGATGGCATTACAACCAGCAAGGCAAAGGGCAGTTTGGGAAGCAGATGCCCACTCCCCACTATGAGTAAGTAATAAATGGATGACTGCTTGCTTCTCTCCAGTATAAACATTCTAACAACATCAAACCTTGAATTGGTCTTACCTAGTTCTGCTTCTGTAAGTGGGAGATACTGGTCAACAAGGGTCTCCGATTTAGTGAGAGCACTGTCCACTCCACTGCTCACCATTTGCACCACACGACTTCCTAGGACAGTGTTAATGCTGCCATTGACAACCGACTTGGTCATTTCTACGCTGTCTTGCATCGCTTCTTTAGTTTTGCCCACAACTCCAGTGATTGTGTGAGCAACAGTTTCCTTGGCACCAGTCACAGTGGTTGTTACAGCTTCTCTGGCTCCAACAACTACATCCTTGGCATTGGCAACAACCTGCCATAGGAAAGAGGTTGATTCACTAGAAATGTTTTCTAGGGAGAGCTACATAATCCAGGAAATGTAAGTTTGTACTAAAGTTTATACAAGTATTTGTTATCTAGGAGAAATTCTGCCCTGAAGACGTATGTACAAGACAAAACAAAATATGACTGCCACACAGCCTTCAGCTCAAAACACTTCAGTAAATGTGATTCGGACACTATTTGCTTCACACCAAGCAGGAAAGAGATAAGGACTCAAATTTTAAAAGATACCCACCAGTGAACAGCACCTACAAACAGACGTATCAAGTGGTGAGTAAAATGGAGGAAAAAAAAAAAAAAGAGAGGCTTAATGGCCTTGCAAAGGCAACAGACAATTCTACAGAAACACCTTTTACTTCCTCATTGCTTGTAAGCTGTGCTTCAGGCATGGCGTACTGAAATCTGCCTATTTTTAGTGATACTAGAAAAGATGAAGGGTGTATAGTTCTTCTGCTTAGCATACGTACATGGAAATAACTTACCTTGTCAGTGGGCTGATTGAGTATAGGCAGTCTCTCTTCAATTTTGTCTAGACCAATACACGCATAGTTGTTGGCAACTACAACTATAAAAAAAAATGACAATAGTTGGTTTTAATTTTGGGATTTCCCCACCCCCTTAGTATAAATAACTCCAATTAAGAATTCTTCTTGACAGACAGCTCATGAAACTATGCTCTTAAAGCAGTTTTCTCCCCTTTTCAGTGAGATCTGAGGCAGGAAAGCCCAAGAACAAGGCAGGTTTACAGTGCCAAAAAAAAAGCTCACTTGCAGGCAGAGAAAATCCATTTGATGTTTTACAAGCTAAAGCACCTGCCGCTTTGTGAAACCAGGCTCCTGGTTACAACAGGTTTGTGACACAGCTGCCAAATTTAACCACAAGTTGTTCTAGGTGAAAGAAAGTACAAACCAGCATTTGAAACCAGGTGAAAGGGGAGGAAAGTGTTGAGCAAGAGACTGTGTAACTATCTCGCATATCAAGATGAGTCAGTCAGTTTAGTATTACAAAAGCTGAAATCTGCTTTGGCTCTGGATTTTTTTTAGGTTAAATCATAACCATCTGTAATCAGTTACTGAACAAGCCAGGCAACAGGTTCAGTCAGCTACCTGAAACAGCACTCCAGACCAGCATGACCACACTAAACTCTAAATGCATTTGGATGTATAAAGCAATCAGCTGAATTAAAGTTATCAACAGCTCCATCTTTGCCTTACTTTGTGGTTCCAGTTTCTGGATGATAGGCATAGCACTTGTCATGGCTACCGAAGTAATCGTCTTCACTCCTTTCTCTGCTATCTCACATACTGACTTCAGATAAGGATGGTTATCCTTTGTGGCGATGTAAGCTGTGGACACCATATCATAGGTGGAGCTCACCAAGGGAAGGTTGACAACCCTTGATACAATGTTCTGTTTAAAAGGGAAAGAGGTTAGTTGCCTCCTAGTTTTCTGAACTAGACATAAAAATCTATGGGGCCAACTCAGACATACCTGCTGTGGATCAATTGCTGCCAATGCCATTTTTTCAGGTCTTGAACCTTACAAAACCTATGAAAGAAGCATATCCGAGTTACAGCATCCTCATATCCACTTGATCTAATCACCAGACTTTGAAACCAACAACCCTTTTGTAATCAACCACATTGATCAAGGGAATTAGGATATTCACATTCTTGCACAAAGGAATTACATTTCATTGTAACAATTTAGAAATCCAAAAGTTTGTTTCCTAATTACATTGTTTGCTTTAGGCAAAACAAGTAGGGTACATGCAAGGTACAGGCTTTGAGATACAGCAGTTCACTGCAGCATTACTGAAGAGCTACTTACTAGCTGATTAATTTAATTTTTCTAGAAGAAACAGACACACTTGGGCTTATCTATTGAGCCAGGACAAAGAAATGCCACCCAACAAGTCACTAAAATTATAATTTAGGATGTCTAACTCAGGTGAAGAATCCACCACCAGTATCTTTATTCATATTAGAGCTTCTGTTAGGATAAGGGAGTCAAGTTTGAAGTTTCAGTTATTGTTGCTGTCCAGATCTTGAAAACACACAGAAGATTGAGGTGAAATACTCATTTCAGTAACCTCAGCTCAATTCTACCAAGTCATGCCACTAAACTGAAAGAGTTCATTATCTCTAGTGCCATATCTGATGCTCTTGTAGGGCTCCCCCTGTGCAGCTTGCTCAAAAGTTAGCATGTCTGTAATACAGAGCATAGGAATCTCCCACTGCAGAAAATAACTCTCCTTTATGCTAATTTAGACCTAATTATTACCCATCCCACACTGAAACAGACTGCAGACACCAGTCATTCAACAAGCCCACGCGACTCAATTATTTTCCAACATGCATTCCCATGGTGAAAATAGTAACAGCTCTCCTCATATCAACCCTATAAAAGGAGAGCGGTATCGCAGTACCACACAAGGAGAACACACAGAAGCACACTGTCATCCTATGAACACAAGCAGGCTGAACTAAGTCTGAAAGAAGCACTTTTTGCATTAATGCTTTTATATGACACTGAAGTTCCAGAAGAACCCACATACATGAAGGCAACGGCAAGGCCAGCTAAGAATCAGTCCTTGAAAAGACTGGTTTTCAAGGCTTTCTGCTGGGTTTGTCAGAAAGCCAACAGCAGTTTTCGTTCTCATATGCACGACAGTACCAAAAGGAGCGTGTTAATACTCTGCCTGGGGTCCAGTAAAACTTTTCCCTGTTACATAATGGGGAGCAAGGACAAAGGCGTGCTGTTAACATTTTACAGGCATATTTGCACTTATTAACACACACATGCCATAAAGTAACACCCGCAATAAGATGGAACATGCACAGGTAACAGAGAATTTTGCCTTCCACCTATCAAGTACTGAAATACCCCCAGAAACATGTCATGTTCCTCACACAGCATTACGAGTCAGATTACTTAGAGTGCAACTGAAGTTCCCTTGAAACTGCAAAGATTGCTGCAGAACAGAAGGGGCTAACAGTGCGGAATCTGGCCTCTGAAGGAAGAAGGGCCCTTAATTCAAGGATTATTCAGCAATGTGTCCCAAAAGATCCAGGCCACACACACCACAGGTTTGAATTTTAGGCACTAAAATAGGAGTTAGTCTGTGAAGCTACTCCTGCTCTTAAAAGATAGGGAAGACAGCTAGGATCTCGCACAGTTTCAGAGAGCCCTTGAATAGTTTCAGCTCTGACACAAGTCAGATCCACCTCACCAGGGCGGGTGAGTGAACCAAAGCCCATGGTATGAAAGCATATTTCAGAGACAGCAAAACATCCTGAACTGCAAAGTGAATAAAGTACGCCACGAAATTTAATTTCTACTTTCCCGCATCGCTATGGAAAGAAGTTAAAGACAGGATGGGCCAAGCAGCAGAGCACGGCAGCTTGCCCCGGCGACCCCCAGCGCCCAAGGGAGGAGCCGCCCCAGTTTTCAGGTGTCACCAGGGACCTCTCCAGGGACGGGGCACTTCAGTGCCTCTGCCGGGGGCTGAGGAGCCCCCGGGGAGTTTCTGGTCCCGGGAGCGAGCCCGCCGGGATGCGGGGCGGGAGGCCCGCAGGGCCGATGACGGAGGCAGCAAAGGCGGCCCCGCGGCGAGCCACGGACGGAGCCGGACCCGCAGCTCCCGCCCGCTCCGCCGGGCTCCACCATATTGCGGAGTCACCCCCGCGGCCGAGGAGAGCCGGGCCGGAGCGCCGCGGGCGGCCGTACTCACCCGGGGAGGGAACAGCTGGAGCCGCAGCTACACCCGAAGCCACTGCCGCCGCCGCCGCCGCCGACTGGGGAGGCCCGCCTCGCCCCGCTGTTTATGGGGAGCGGCCGCCCCCAGCCGCGCGCCGCCCGCTCTCTCGCGAGAGGAGGGCGCGTCACCGCCGCCGCGCGTCACCCCGGCCCGCGGGGGCGGGGGGGTAAAGGAGGGGGGCAGGGGGGCCATACACAGGACGGGGGGGGACGGAGGTGGCGTGGCCAGCGGCGGTCGGGCAGCTGGGCAAGGGGACAGAGCCTCATCCAAAAAGATAAGTATTAGCCAAGGAAACTCCTTTTCGACCTGTCTCTCGGCAGACCCGTCCTTAATCCTTAAACACAAGGACCAGGAGGAGACGTCTGTCCAGGCCTTCAGGCGAGGTGTGTAGGCCCGCCATTAGCCTAGCCAAGGGCGGGTGGCTTCCAGACAAAATGCGCTCTCTCCTTTCTCATGCAGGTCTTGAGTCTCATCTAGTTGGGGGGAAAACAGCGAGGCAAGAGATTTGGCTGTGTTGGTCTGAAATTAGTCACCTCTCTCACTTCACCCAGCACCTCTTAACCAGGACCTCCCATCTGGGGCTGGAACCCGGGGTGAGCTGAAGCTGGGGTCAACTGGTTCTGAGGCCGCCTATGAGCTTCCTGCTTGGAAAGGCAGAGGGGCTGCCGGTCTTCTGCTCCGGCGGGATGGGCGCAGCTCAGTGAGCTCACAGATAATCATCTTCAGCAGATCTAAACATGCATTTGGTGTGCTGTAACTTTCATAACTCTGAAGGTGCACTTCACTTCTAGCCTGTAAACAAAGGACATGCATATCGCAGTTCGGGATATAAAAACCAGCAGAGAAAAATAGTTGTGGGCAAAGGCCCAAATACGTACTTACAATTAAGTTGTATCTAGCTCATTGTTGCAGTGACAGGGTGTCAGAACAGCCTGACAAGAAAGACTGGGGCCTCAAGGGTAATCATGTGCTACAAACACGTACAAATAAATTCAACTTGAGGCAGTCATTTTTGCACAAATATTTTTCCTAAAGGAAATTTTTAACTTCCTTCCCAGAAAACTTTAATTGTTTTAATGGTTAAACTTGACAACAAACCACCTTATCTCTAAGCCACATGGTACAAAGACTCCTTTGTGCTCTTCCAGCTCCCTAGACAAAATCCACCACACAGATCCTGTTTTAACTTCTACTGCTAAAACAAATGGACCTCTTTTTCTGCTCAACAATGTGGCAGGACAACAAATTCCGCCAATACAGAGCAGTACAGTAAGAAATACCATTATCTTCCCAGGCTGGGGGAAGGAGGCACCTTTCCTTATTGGACTGACTGCCAAGAAGAATATGAGGTCTACTATAAGGAAGAGAAGGCTTCTTGCAAAGTGTTACGGTTTGAGAAAACCCATAACAATCTATTGTCATTTAGACAATTATTTTATCACCTGATGACCCCTCCCCACCCGGAAAGGGGAATCGGGGAACACAAAGTAATAGACTAAGACTAAATAATTAACAATAATAGTAAAGAACCAGTATTAATCCCGATACTGATATAAGATATACAAGAATTATACTCAGCCAATTCTATCAGCAGGAAGCTGTGCACTCCCAGCAGTGGACAGCAAATGGCGGACACTGC